>JAQBSW010005760.1:0-54616 GCA_029291075.1 Eudiplozoon nipponicum | reverse complement strand
CTATCAATTATTTGACATTCGCCAACTTCTTCGAAAATGCAGAGATCATCAAATGCGGCAAACACTTCAGTATTGCATTCTCTATGTCACTTGACCTTCCACTGCACCTAGACCAAGTCATATCTTAGCTCTTTAAATAAACTCGCTGAATAAGCTCCAAGACAGAAACTTATCCTGTGAGTTAATTTATTGAAATCCTAGATCTTGCTTCTCATAATCGAAATTAATGAGTTCTATAACCAACTGACACTGTCATCCTTCCTTGCTGCAGAGCAGGTTGGCTCTCACTTTCTGATAAATATATTCCCACTTAGTCATAACTATCGAGAGCGCCTCCTTTCACGTCTCATATTCTTATGGTTAAGTCGCCACAGACAAGTAATTTACTTTGTACACAAGGTCTTTACGAGCCTTCCATTGTCGAATTTCTCTTACCTTTGCCATCGATACGCCATGCAAAAGTTTAAGTCCTCAATGGAATCCAAATGTATTCTAAATATCTTTCTTAAATTCTACGCTTCTATTAAGGCCACAAGCGTTTTTAGCACACTACTTTCAGAAATAAAACCACCACCGCACTTTGAAATTAAGGCGTTTTAGCTTTACTTATTTAATAAATTCTGCAGTAATAATATTGACTGGAAGCATAACTTGTTCCTTTCACACCCGTAATACAATTGGTCGTTATACTGTACAATTTTGTCTCTTGACCCGGCGCTAGTGAAGGCCGAAAATTATCGAGGATCCTCTCCGCAACGATCCATCAAAAAATCCTGGTAGATAATCCTTTCACATTCGAATGGCGTTTTCTTTCATTTTAGCTTCTTCAGTGAACGCTGACCATATTAAGAGTTCAAAGTTCGCTGCTTTCTGCCTAGTGTGTTCATTGCCTGGATTGCTCAAAGGATGTGCACAACCTACATTAAACTGAAATTCTCAATTCAGTTGCGAATCAAGATTCCGTCATTTTACAATAATCCGGTTTATTCGCTATTATCCTAATCAAAGATACCTTCTCTTTATATATACGTAGTTGCAAGCAGTACTTTTCTTACCAAACTTGTACCGGACCCATTGAATTTTTCACCTATAAACAACTGCTTATCATTACTTCACATATTAAACACAACCATACTTCTGACTTATACCATGATCTTCTTAATTATCGAGCAAAATAAAAATATATTATTCTTATTATTATTACTACTAATAATACTACTATAATTATTGTTATATTTAATATTAATATTATATAATAAAATAATATTTCCTTTATAATATGTTTACATACTAATATAACTCACATAAAGTTACGGTAAAAACACAGTGAGACCTAGACGAATATTCGTTCATCTGTGTCGCCCGTGTTACACGGTTTGCGGAGCCAACTTCTAGACATTCTATCAAGTCATCTTTTGATTCGCATATGTGTTCGTAGATGCCACAAACAATAGTGTTCCCTTTTTCATCTTCCCTTATATGAATATCTTTAATTAAATCTTCTCCAGAATCTAAGAGATCACGAACATCTTCCTTATATATTTCAATAAATGAAGCTTTGACAGAAAGATCAAGTTCGGGCTTTGACTAAAAATATCCAATGAAAAAATAACCTGTAGACGATTAAATATGTCATCTATGGATCTGGGTACAATACCTTTGTCTTCATCAAGTAATTCATTTTGATTGAATGTTCCCATTGTATAGGTTTTACCGGAACCCTAAGATAAATCTACTAGAATTCCTTACGGTTTGACCATATGCAAAAATAGTTGAATTATAACCTTCAAACATATTCTCGATCAAAGGTTTAACACACGAATCAAATATCTGGCTTTGTTGTGACGTTATTGGAAAAACATTGTCGAAAGTAAAAACTTTATCGCGCCCAAAGCATACTTCCTTATCTTGTGATATTGTCTTCACAATAACTTTATCACCAGCAATTCGCTCACTTTGTAACAAAGGTCGGACACGAACAACAACACGAACGTTAACTTCAGAATTTGGAGAATTCTAGTTATAACTCTAAATAAACTAAACATTACCATGTTGCACGCGTCTCTATACCAACAAATTATGTTTATGAAAGTTAAGTTAGTGCAATATTTCTAAAACATATAAACACAATTTTTCAAAATACATAATGAGCTGAAAAACATTCTGTGAGATGTCACAATACGTGAATCTGAAAAGCAATTAACTATGCGATCCCTAAAGAGAACCGTTAGAAGAATAAGTGTGACGCCATCGATATTTCCTGTTATAAATATTTTATAACAGCTCAGATTAATTCGCCGACATATAACCTAAATCAAATTCAAATTTTTAAACGCCGAACCAATTAAAACGCGCAAAATCGCCGTTTACCAATGGCGTGCAACTTCGCACATATATTGTTTTTATAGATATCTCAAAAGCTTTTGAATCTATATCTTTTGATGCTATTTTGAATGCGATTAATTTATTGAATATTGATCCGAATATTTTAAGATTACTTAGATACTATGTATATAATCGAAGAATGAGTATTCAAGTAAATGATTTGATTTCTAATTCGAAAATGGTAACAAGTGGAGTTCCACAGGGATCAAGTTTGGGGCCAATTTTATTTAAAATTGTATTTGCAAATTTGGAAACTAAAATCCCTAACGGTCGAGTTTGCAAATTCGCTGATGATTTAAAAAATAATCTTTCCAATTGATCCAAAAAATGTCGAATTCTCCAAAAATAATGTGACACTAGATTTATATGATTTAAGTAGATACTTGTTAACACTAGGGCAGAGAATAAACAGTAAAAAGACGAGAGCTTTAAAAATAGGTAACAGAACTGATTTCAATTATGTTTATTTTCATGATGTTAAGATTAATGATGTTTTTGAGATTAAACTTATGCAAGAAATTAAGGATTTAGGCATAACTATTCATTGTACGGCTTCTGCTGAGAGACATATTGAAAGGATAGTAGGCAGTGCCAAGAACAGATGGGCACTAATAAATAGAAATATTTAATCGAGTGAAATAAAATATAAAATGCTTATAATATGGATTAGACCGATATTAGAATATGCTGCCGCTACTTGGAATCCTTTAGCAAAGGGTTTGTCTAATAAGATAGAAACTGTACAAAGAAAAGTTGTGAAACAAATAAGTCCTATCTCCTGCACTATATACGCCATTAGATTACAGTTTGTATCACTGCATCCTTTATGGTTTCGGAGGACGTGCTATTGCATAAAAGTTTTCCATTTGAACCAGTGGACTGGTGCCTATATGAATCCAATAAGAAAGTGTCATGAAATTGGAACTAGATCTGGTCATTTTGCAATATCTCCACCATTGGTGGGGAATGTTGCGAGCAAGCTATTCTATTTTTCAAAAATTTTCAAAATTTACAATCAATTGCCAAAGGGGCTTAGAGAAACGCTTCCATCTAAAATGTCTCTTAAATATTTATCTACCGAACTAGAAAAAGTGTTCAATCCTGCTGATATTTTTAATCTTGATTATGATAATACTTTCTCGTGGTTAATTAAAAGACAGGATTAATTGTTTTTCAGCAGCATAACTTCTGGAGATTCTATCTTCAAGTTTTGTACTATTAAAACTGAAACGTTATGCATCTAAGATGTCTTTTAAAACTTTATCTACTGAACTTGAAAAAATCTGCAATCCTGCTGATATCTTTTATTTTTTTGATTATGATAATACTTTCTTATGGTTGAATAAAAGACAAGGATAATTGTTATCGGAAACAGATTTTCTTGAAATGTTTATTTACAAGTTTTGTATTATTATAATTGAAATGTTATGCACTATATTTTCAAATTAGTAAACATTACATACAATCAATTGCTAGTCATGGTTCTCAATTTTTGCATAATGTTACACTCGAATTATATCTTAATTGTGCCTAATTTGATGATGTATATATTATTCTTTTCAGTCGAACTTTCTGATATTGATATATTGTATTGTATAACTAGTGAGATATACCTATCTACATGAGATTAATTGCACAATTATTGTGATGTGATAATTTTTTAATATATATTGTACAATTTCCAATTTTATTATTTGATGGAATATGTGTGGTTTGAATCCAAATAAAGATATTCTATTCTATTCTATTCTATTCTATACTATTCATTACATATCATGTTAATCAACAATACATGCAATAAATTATTAGTCATGGTTACCTTTTTTGCATAATGTTACACTCGAATATTACATTAAATTTTTCTATTTTTGATGACGAATCTATCACTCTTTATAACTGAACTTTCTGATGCTGATAAATTGTACAGTACAACTAATTGCACATATTTATGTGATGTGATATGTTTTTATATTGTACATTTTCTATTTTTATTATTTGATGGAACATGTAAGATTTGAATCCAAATAAAGATGTTCTATTCTATTCTATTCAAGTCAACCCACCAATGGTGGGAATGTTGCGAGCAAGCTACTCTCTTTTTCAAAAATTTACAAAATTTACAATCAATTGCCAAAGGGGCTTAGAGAAACGCCTCCAACTAAAATGTCTTTTAAATTTTTATCTACCGAACTAGAAAAAGTGTTCAATCGTGCTGATTTTTTTAAATTTTGATTATGATAATACTTTCTCATGGTTAAATAAAAGACAGGATTAATTGTGTTTCAGCAACATAATTTCTCGAGATTCTATCTTCAAATTTTGTATTATTAAAACTGAAATGTTATGCATTATATCATGTTAATCAACAATGCATACAATCAATTATTAGTCATGGTTACCTTTTTTCTTACAAACTGTTATACTCGAATTATGTGTTAAATTTTTCTAATTTTGATGAAGAATCTATCACTCTTTACAGCTGAACTTTCTGATGCTGATAAATTGTACAGTACAACTAATTGCACATATATATGTGATGTGATATCTTTTTATATTGTACATTTTCTAATTTTATTATTTGATGGAACGTGTGCTTTGAATCCAAATAAAGATATTCTATTCTATTATATGAGCATGATGCAATTACCACGCAAAACACTTCTGCTTTGCTCGCTACGTGTAAAACGTCCCGGCTTGAAGTAAATGCCGCACGACGTCACAAAGTCCGTTAGGTACCAAGATGGCTGAGATTACTACTTAAGAGGCCCTTATTTCGGCCGGTATTGCGTTACCAGGCAAATGCCATGAAATTTAGCTAGTGTAGTAGTGTATAGAAATACTCTTAGACACTTGAAACCAGCTCTGGCCAACTAGCTGTTGGTGCTTCTGTTGTGGCGTTGACATCAGTAGCGAGAGACTGTGTGAAGGTTGAGTATTGTCTCGTTGAAAATCTGTGACATCACCGTGGTAACTGGTACAAGTGAAGGTCCAATAAGTAGATGCTGCTCAGTCTCACTAGTTGTGCAGCAACAAGATTGGCGTGACTGTAAATGACACTGTGTGTGAAGCAAGTCCAGAAATAAGCCTAAGTGAAAAGTCAGTATTAAAGGAGACCGCACGCACACGTATCGCACAACTGAAGACAAACATGATAACTGACTGTTATGTTAAATTCACCTTGCTTAAATAGCCTGAAATCGAAAGCTCGCACGCCATTGGTTAACAACAAATTTTGCTTGTTTTAATTGGTGCCGCGTAAATTAAATTTGAATTTCATTTACGCAATATGTCGGCGAATTTTTCTTGAGCCGTTACATTCCTGTTGCCATTAATGGACGAGGATACTAATGCAACTTTGAGTTCCCTATGCATTCTCTCAGCTATACCGCTAGATTGGGGATGGTAGGCAGTCTTCTAGCGTAAGGTGCATGCCATGAAACGCAAGGTGGTTTTGAAAAAATGAGAAGCAACTGCCTCTGTCAGCGATGACCTCATTGGGAACAACATAATGGGATATCCGTTAGTTATTTCGTCTGCAGAAATGGTGCCAAAAGGTAATGCCGCAGGCCATTGCGTAAATCTATCAATCATAGTTATAAGGTAGCTGAAACCTTGAACCTTTGTCAGATGAGATATTTCGATTTGGACGATGGCTAGGCGAGAAGTAGTTTTGAAATGTTGCAACATAGAACGAGCGTGCCGTGTGATCTTGTTTTTTCTGGCAAATGACACACACGGAGACACTTTGTTTAGCGTTTTGACTGAGCCTGTGACAACCAAAAACGATCTGTAAGAAGTCGGATAGTCCCCTTGCTTCCTGGACGAGAAATTGAATGAATTGATTTGAAAACTTTTCTCTGAAGGCTGATCGGCTTAACTGGCTTATTTAGCTATGAAGTAAACAATAGATAAGCCGTCCTAGAGGAATACGAACTTGGTGGGGCGATGGTTTACTTATCTTTGAATTTGAGTTTCACCGCGCTGATTCGTTTGCAGGAGGGACGGCGTAAGTACATGTTCTTTGAGTGTCACGGAGTTGACAGTGAATGGCGACGGCAAATGTGGTTGTAGCGAGATGTCTGGTCTGGAAAGTGCTTCTGCAATGAAGTTTTGTTCGCCCTTGACATAAAAGATGTAGAATTGCCATTCGTTTAGACGTGAAAGCTGTCTTTTCATCCTTGCGGGGTACTTGGCGATAGTTAAAATCGCGTTTAGAAGTGCGTTAACTAATGGTGCATAATCTCTGAAAACATCAAGCGACACACTGCGTCGTAGATGGCGAGGAGTTCTCGACCGAAAGTGTCGTATCTCGTTTCTACTCGTTGGAGACTACGCGAGTAGAAACTGATAGGCATCCGAACTCCGTCGATCTCTTGTTCCAACATGGCACCAATAGCGAACTCAGAAGCATCTGTAGTGAGTATAAATGGTCGTTGAAAATCTGGATGCGTTTACAATGTAGCATTTTCTAACGAGTTGATGGCGAGTCGAAGTAATTCCTCGTTTTCAGATGACCAAGTAATGATGAAGTCCTTGCTAAGTCCTTTTTGATTCAGCAGGTGCCTACACAAAGGATAAAGTTGTCTTCAAAGGCCGGAAAGGAACTTGCGATAGTAGTTTAAGTCTCTCAGAATATTCTGCAAATCGCTAACAGTCTTCGGTGACTTGATATTCCTGAATAAATTCGCCTTTGACGACAAATGTTGAATACATTGTGGCGTGATACGATGCACTAGGAAGTCTATGGATGTAGTTGCAATCCGCGTCTTGTTACAGTTGATCTTAAGTCTGTGGTTAAATAAGTGTAAGAGTACATTTCGTAAATACTCGGCAGGATATTCTTAGTCTGGAAAACAATTTTTATCGAGATATGACATGTAGTATGCTGTTAATGAATCTTTGAAATGTGTGTGTAGCATAATTAATTCCAAAAGGCATTTAAAGATATTCAAAAAGGGCAAATGGAGTGATGACCGCTGTAATTTTAATATCTTCTGGCGCTACTGGAATGTGATGGTAGGCTTGTCTGAGGTCAACCACTGAGAAGAAATTGCTGCCGTTGAGTTTTTCGAGTAAAGTGTTAATATTGGGAATAGGATATGCATCAGATTTTGTCACTGAATTTAACTTGCGATAAACTCCACAGGCTCTGTCGGTCCGTTTATTTGGAGACTTAGTGCAGTGGTGACGCCCATGAACTTTTCGATGGTCTGATGATTTCCTCTTCCAACAGCCTTGAAAATTCCTCTTGGGCAAAAGCCAGTTTAGCAGGGGCCAGTGGTCGCTTCTTGAGTACAATAGATTTCCCTTCTGTGGCGATATGGTGCATCGTGTTGGAGACTCGTAGCTCAGACTTGCTGAAATCGATAAACGAATTGTGTTCTCTAAGAGCTGCTGATATCTCTGCTGAATGATGCACTGGGATGAGCTGAATGACCTGTAACTTCAAACGCTCGAAAGCAAATGCCAAAAAACGTTGTTCAAGTCCTGTGGAGGAGTCGATGATCTTTTGATTGGCAAGATAAACAATGAGCCAAAATTTAAAAAAGAAATCAAGGCCTATAATATTGTGTGAGACCTTGGCGACGATGAAATTTTGAATTAATTCACGCCCTAAACCTTAGTTGAGTGTGCGATACCGGTTGCCATAAGTAGGTATGGGCTACCCTGTAGCTGCTGCAAGTAAAACGCCTAGCGATGTATCGTCATTGAATCAACCTCGAGAACTGAGACTGCTACACCTGTATCTACGATGAATTCTTCGCCAGTTCTGAAATCATGAAGATGCAGAAGTTCGTGGGGCTGCTTGACAGAGTCATGCAAACAAGTAGGCTGGTGATTGCGACTGTTAATGTCAGTTTGGCTGTCTATGTAGCATACTCGGCGTGGACAAAAAGGAATGACAGATTGTAAGTGATTGGTTCCTTGTGGCGCCGTTGATGCCGTTGATGCGCAGATAGTTCGATCTTCTACTTTCTGCGCCATACATTTCCCGATTCTAATGCTCCAAAGCGCCTGTTTTCTGTGGCTTTTCACGCCAACTGTTGAATTTGGCATTCATTTAGAAATTCTTCTAAACGGCAGAGACAAACTTGACATGAATAAAAAACTTCTGGTGATTATAGCACAAGTTCTTTGGGGCATATCTATTAAAAAACTGCGGGGATCTAGATCGCCGCCAATTGTTATTTCGAGTTTTGGGTGAACAAATGGATCGTGCGTTCACCTGATTTAGCTCGGATTTCCCTATGGCCAATCATTCTAGAACTTTAGCCATGTTCGCTATTGTCCTATCTAAAGAGGTGACCCTTTCATTCTGCGGGGAAGGACATTTAACTTAGGATCAAAACCCTAAATTCTAACTCGCATCTGTCTGATAAGTCATCTGTTGAGCAAGAGTTAGGGAGCTGTCTGGCGAACAATTTTTGTGACTGAGAAAGATTGTTAATAAAAACAACCTTAGCCTCATGATCAGAAATATTGATTTTATACCAACGTTACCATAATTTCCTTAATATCTTAATAGGGCCAAGATTTGGCATGTCTAACTGAGCATATTTATTTATTATATGCTCAGTTTCATTGGGACCAGCAAGGATTCTACTTCAATTTTGAGGCCCAAAATAGGATTGTGTAGTTTTCTTATGGCCTGAAACTTTGGATAAATCCGTCGCTGTAATTCTGAAGGTAGCTTAGCGAAAATCTTTGACAGTTTTTAATGACTATCATAATCTGTAAATGGGGAAAAGGCGGAGTCTACGCGCATAAATAATAGCTCGCAATCTCCATACCAAACAGAAACATCAATATCTAAAATTGGACCTGAAATTTTAACAATCTTACGGGATCTTAAAATCATAAATTTATAAGCAAGATAAAGTGTATAAAAAGACGAAACGCTTACCAAAATCCTCTTCTACTTTTGAAACAAAATCGGCTTCCGCAGTTGAATCTGGCGTGATGAGCACAGAACGGAAATGAAATTATATCTTTCACAAAATCACAAGTCACAGCTCTGCACTTTCATACATACAATAATGTTCTTTCACAATATCAGAAAGAAAATCTGCGTACACACATACGAGATCACAAAGGTGTACAGTTTTGTACGCAGGAGAAAAAATTTGAATAGAACACCTCTCAAAAAGAAATTCCCTTCAATGAAATTGCCCACCAGACCACGACTTTAGGAAGATTAACAACCAGAGTAAAACGTGTATTTGCTAATTTCAATTTACTGTACTCCCAAAAAAATAAAACGAAAAAGAAACACAGTCGATTGTATTTATACCGAAAGTTTTGTAAATTGCTAATAAGTCAAAAAACAGTACTGTTCTCAATATTCTGGCGCGGGCGCCAATTTTGTAAAACGCGATAACTTCAAGTAAATGACGTACGATTTTACAAAGTTAGCTAGGATCCAGGATGGCTGAGATTGTGTACCGTTGCGAGTCTTTATTAAGGCCGGTATTGCGTTCTCCGGCAAACGCCAAGAAAGTTAGTTAGCGGAGTAGTGTTTAGAAATACTCCTAGACACTTGAGACCAGCTCTGGTTGACTGGCTGTTGTTCCTTCTGTTCTGGAGTTGACATCAGTGACGAGAGACTGTGTGAAGGCTGAGTATTGTCTTGTTGAAGATCTGCGACAATGCCGTGGTAATTTGCACACGTAAAGGTCCAATAAGAAGATGTTTCTCCGTCTCAATAGTTGTAAAGCAACAAGATTGGCGTGACTAGAATTGACTCAGTGTGTGAAGCAAGTCCAGAAATCAGCGTAGGTGAAAAGTCAGTATGATAAGAGACAGCATGCCCACGTGGCACACAACAGAAGGCAAACGTGATAACTGACTGGCATGGTAAATTCACCGTGCTTAAATAGCCTAAAATCGAAAGCTCGCATTGTTTAACGGCAAATTTCTCTTGTTTTAATTAGTGCCGCTTAAATTAAATTTGAATTTTATTTACGCAATATGTCGGCGAATTATTCTTGAGCAGTTACAATTATACAAAACATATAAACACAATTTTGCAAAATACACACCGCGCTGAAAGAAGTGCTGTGAGACGTCACAATAGGTAAATATAAAAAGCAATCAACTATGTGATGCCTAAATAGAACCGTTAGAAGAATAAGCGTGACTTACGCCGACTTCTAGATTTGCATTTAACACGCTGTGTTATTTCGTCGCCTTGTCGTCAGTCTCGCTAATCTTCTTATTGCTTATATTGCCCATTAATCGTATTTTTATGTGTGCCAGCCACCTTTGATTTGCCGCAGATTTTCCACAAGACAATTCTAAAACTTCATACAACAACTCTGAAGCTCTACTTTGACATTTCTACTTATTCCGGTGCATCTACACAAAAGACAAAAGCCTACGAACCGGAAATTAAAACAAGTGTCTATAAGGATTAGTAGACACCACCATTACTGCAACATTCAAAAGCTTTCAGGGCATTTGTCGGTGAAAACTTTTCTTACCCTGTTAAGCGCCACACACAGCAACTGTTCTCTAGTTTCCGCCTTGTCTTTTTTGTAACGTTGCACGACACTTACTTTATAAACTGTTGACCGTACCAGGATACGGAGAGCAATACTGCTGTTAAAACAAATCTTTGCGCAAGAATTCTGACCCGAATAAATTTGTCTTATCAAGGGATTTTCGACATCGGATCATCCCGTTCTTTCTATCCCGTTTGAAAATATTTCTTTGTCAAATTCTGTGGTCAAATCGATCAAATTTTCTCATCTACGTGCATTTGTACGACGTGCTGCGTGTCATTCTGTGTTCAATCAGTGGAATCAGATTTTGGTAAGCGCTTAGTTAATAGTTTGTAATTTATACGGGGCACGTATGTTTTTAAAAAATTTTCTATATATATTCAATTTCCTTTATGCATTATGATGTATTGTATGTCACTTCCAAACATGAATATCCTAAATTCTAAGTTCTCAAGGGTGATTCCATTGCCAAGAAGACCCTACGCGTTCTAATCGCAACAGCCACGGAGGAGCCCATTCCTGATTATGGTTGCCGGCATCACACTCTCAATATTGGATTACGACGTAAATTTTCTCATGGTTTCATTGTCGCCACAATCTTACACACCATAATAGGCCTTGATTTCCAGTTGAAATGTCGGCTCATGGTTGATCTTGCTAATAAAAAGATCATTGAACTCTCCACCAGACCTGAGCAAACCTTTTGGACATTTGCCTCAACAGATCGTCACAACAGGACAAAATAACGCACTCAAAAATTGACGGCTACCCCCTGCTAAACTGAAAGCTGCCCAATAGAAGTTTTCAAGACTATTGGAAGAGAAAATTTTCAGGCTATCGAAAAGATAATGGGCATCACTATTACACTTGATCTCTAAATTAAACTGATCGTACAGAGCCTGTAGAGATTATCGCAAGCTAAATTCTGTAGCCAAATACGATGCATATCCCATTCTTAATATAAACATCTTGCTTGAAAAACTCAGCTGTAGCAATTACTTTTCAATGATTGACCCCAGACTAGCCTGCCGTTTCATCCCGGTAGCGCCAGAAGATATTGAAAAACGGCATATGTCAAATCATTTGGCCTATTTGAATACCTGAACATGTCTTTTGTTCTCAAGTGTGCTACTCAGACATTTCAAAGATTCATAGACAACATACACCGCGACGATGCCGCTTGCTATATGTCAAATATCGATGACAATAGTTTTCAGTCCAGACCTAGTATCTAACACCAAGCATTTACGAAATGTCCTTTCATAAATAACCAATCACGGACTCAGGATCAACTTTGAAAAGACGCAAATTGCAACTAAAGCTGTGAATTTCCTAGGGAATCGTATTACCACACAAGTATACAACCTTTGCCGTCAAAGACAAATTCTATTAAAAATATTAATTTACTAGACTATAAATGAGCTAAGTAAAATTTTTGGAGTTCTTTATTATTATCGCAAGTTACTTCCCGTTATCTAGTCAACTGAAGAATCAAAAAGAAATTAGCAGGTACAGCACCATTTCTTGGTTGCCTGAAGACAAGAAATTACTTCGTCTCGCCATCAACTCGTTAGCAAATGCTACAATGTTAACCCATCCAGATTTCTAACTACCATTTCTACTCCCAGTAGATACTTCTGAGTTTGCCATTATGCTAACTTTGAAACAAGATGTAGACGGAGTTCGGAAGCCTATCAGTTTTTGTCGCATACTCTGCAATCTGTAGAGACCAGATACGACAGTTTCGGTGGAGAATTCCTCGCCATCCATGACGAAGTGCGCCACTTCATCAGCATCAGTGGCAGCATCAAATTTTAAAAAATCATGCACCCTCAGTTAACGTATTACGAAACACGACTTTAATTGTCGAAAAGTACCCTGCTAGAGTAGAAAGACAGCTGTCTTCACTGGGTTCGAACTCTGCCCTACATTATTAAGTCTTGTTCACATTCCTACATAATTGTGTGTCGCGATATGATGCACTGCTAATTGACACTAGTGATCGCGGTAGTCAACTTTTATGAGATCTTTTCCTAAGTTATTTCAATATCATTGGAATATGTGTATTGCATACTAACGTGTACAACCGCAAATCAATCGGGACGGTAGAAAGCTGCGATGAGATATACAAATTGAACGTGCTGGGTATGCAATCTTCGAATTGAAGTTCTAGGCATTAGCAACAGATATAGGACACAATTAGGAACAAAAATAACAGAAATGGTATATGACGAACCAATAAGGCTGCCTAGATATATTCTAGTAAATACTCCAAGTAGTCTTGGTAGGGCTTCTAAGTACATAGATTGGTTTTTAGAGCACTTAGAGATAAAGTGTGTTGTTGAGTTCATACGAAGTCCAGAAAAATGAAAACCATATTTTATTTTTCCTCACATTTAAGATCGACATCGCGTGTTTATGTAACTATTGAAAATAGGAAGAATTATTTTATTCCATTTTACAAGAGACTGTACATGGTCAAGAGAATGACAGACAAAAATGTCGTTATATAAGTAAATGCGACAGAGGATTCTGATATTTTAAATCGTTGCATTCTCAATTTTATCCGGAATGATGATGTAAGCAGAGGTCTAGATGAGTTAAAAGATCATTGTTCCTTGACCGATTTTAATGTGTGCAACCCAACGTCGCAAACACAATTTTGAAGCCAACAGAATCCACAAGACGCATTTTCACTGCATCGACATCAACTCAAATCAACCGATTTAGAATATCATAGAGCTCTATCAGCGTCAGATGAACCAGCAATACAAGAGGAAGACGAAATGTGCTCAACTCGTTCCGGAAGGATACAACAACAGCACAAGTACAAAGATTATTTTTATAACTAGGAGCCATTTTAGAATATAGTGCACGTCGAAGAAGATATTTTATGAGAGAAATAAAGTATCCATTTATTGATAATGAGTGAATATTCTTTTTTAAATATTCGTTTTAATTCTAAAACATATTTTATTTATATAATTTCGAGGATTTTTACCATTGAATTTTTTAGAATAGAATGCAATTGTGTATCTTTGAGTAAAACCTTTTTAAACAACAAAAGAAATAAAACAAATTTAAGAGGTACAATACAATTTATCGATAAAATCACAGAATTAAAAAACAAATAATAACTGAATAGACAGATTGCAAAAAGATAGAGATGCAGAATAATTGACCAGTTTCAATAGTTTTACACATTTTCTTCGTTCAAAACACGGTATTAAATAAGTATTATACGAAATAGTACGCTTTCGTATGACAATAGAAAAATTCTAGCTAGATCCACTAATCTACTACCAGGGAGAAATTCAACGCCTATATTATAAACGAGTGAAACATTACCGTGCACAATTGCATCCAATACGAAATCAAGCAGAAAAATAGATAAAGTAGACATTCATTTCTGGCGCCGTTGCTGGTAATGAAGATGTTCATTAATTTTCTGTAGACCCTAACTAAACAAGAAGCGCCTTTTTGTGAGAATCTCGTACACTATATAAAAATTAAGCACAAAATTAGTTTCATGATCCGCTTTCAGACTGTGCTTAATTTAGTGCTTAAAAGCTCTATGGTTATTGTTACACACAATTAGCAGGAAATTCACATCCAGTTTAGAGGATCTAGGCAGTCTTATCATAAATCATACTATATACTCCGAGGCAACCTACTATAACACGCGGCTCCGCGATACAACCCAACGATGTTCGATTTTGACAAATACAGTGCTCTTTAAGTCAAATAATCTAACTCTGTTCTTACACAATACTTCTCTTAACTGTGATTTTAGAAACAATCTCTGTTATTTTCAAGCAGTTTTAATTGAGATTTCTTGAACTGCAATTTTATTTGTAATTCATAGGGTTGTTTATTAAATATACAGAACCGCGCGCGATACGCCTGGAACACGCGGTGGGTTATTGTGTCACAGTGGATTCATTTCGCTCAGTTGGATTATTCGCAGTTTACGCGAGAGATTTACTGTTCACATTTAACTATGCCTATCCGAATTTCAGAGAATAATGGATTATTATAATGACATAAGTTAAAAACATAGCAAACAGTCAACTAATTATTTGTGAATCTTTGTCATTGAAGTCTTTACACGAATTTCATCAATTCATTTCAGTGACAACTTTTAACAGTGACTATGTTCATATCATCATGTATTTTCAATCGGTTGCATATATTCATTTCAATTCAGACATTTGTGAAGGAATAATTGCTTGTGTGAAAGACATGCAAATTTGTAAATAGCGTTCATTTTACCACCGTCTAGTGCATGGACAATTTTGTTTAACTGTGTCTTGTGCATGAAACATTCCTCTTGGTGAATACTGTTTTAAATTTTGCCGTCTAGATTACGGACAATTTAGTTTTACACTAACTAGAGTTTAAGACATTCATTTGTGTTTAAATTTAATTTTATTGCTGTCTAAAGCACGGTAAATTTGGATTACTTATGATTTCATATGCGAAACCATTTACAATCCATGTGTGATCCTTCATATCAGTCTTCTCTCATCACACATCGGGTAAAAGCCGGGGATTAATCATATGCACGGATCTCCACAGTCGCTACCAAGCTAATGTAGGGAATGATAAATCTCGCAAAAGTCTCCTACACTGCAATGCTTCGCAAAGAAGAACCTGAATTGTGCATAGTGGGTCCGATCATAGTCCGCGGTATTTTCAAAGTTCCACTTTAAAGACCAGTGAAATTGGAGAAAAATTTGTGTAAACTTTCAATGGAAAAACGCATGGTGGCGAAATAATTTATACGGAGTTGACTAACTTTTTCGCCGTATATGGTATTGGGTGATCGTACCAATTATGTGGAATGAGTCGAACATCATTTCCTTCTTCATCAAAAGAAATCCTAATCCTTGTGATTGTCATCGTAGTTTAAGCTTGACTCCAGTCGTATCTAGTTTATTTGCTTCCACAAATCGTACGCCGTCTGACCTCTGCGTGAATCAAACACAAGAGAAGAACAAGCTGGATTTCGGCAAGGAGGTGATTGTATAAATAATGTATTGACATTAATGCAAGTTCTTGGACAGCGACATATATATATCGTCGTCATGAAATAGCCGCCTATCTAGCCTTCAATAGTGCATTTGACTCAGTGGATTGCTATGGTACTTTAAATATTGTGTCGAAAATTTGTATGCTAACTTTGTAAATACTGTTACTGTCGTGTTAAGATCTACATCAACTTGAAACTCGCTACTATCAGTGGTATTCGTAAAGGCTGTCCGCTTTCCTCATTTTCCGTTTAATTTTGTTATAAATGCTGTATGAACAATACTCTTTTAAACGTTCGGGTTGTAAGTGTAGATGTTATCCACTAACAGTAAATTTGTCGATCTTGATTGCAAATTGCATTATAATTCAACAAACGACATTCTGCCCATAACACATTAAATAGATTAGCCGTCGTTGTTACATCTTCTAGTGTTAAATTTACACCCACTTAATGTAAAATATCTCTAAAGAATCGCCCATAACGCACATCAACTCTACCGGCCATAGTGTCGACCTGGACTCTGTTGACAGCTTTTCATGTATTGGTAGCTGTACCAATAGATCGTGTAATATTAGTGACAAGTATAAAATCCATGAAGCTAGAATAATGTTCTCTAATTTTCGTCATTTATGATGAAACACGATTACCCCATTCTACGTGAAAGGTTGAATGTACAATGCATTGATAGTTGCAGTTTCACTATACGTTTGTGTTACGTTGTACTTCAAAATTGATTATTTGGATGCCGAAATGCATTCGACCACTGTTATTGGAAACACATAGCACATCTAGGATATCTCTAACGAATAAGCATCGTTGACATTTGTAAACGTATTTTTAGATCAGCCAACAAGTGTTTCTCGTCAAACAAACAAATAAAACTCCATAAGTTACATTTGCTGGCTGACATTAAAGGCCTTGAAATCAATCTCCCGCTAGAACATTATTTCATCAGCCAATGATTTTATGCCGTAAGAAACAAGGTGGATATGCTTTGAAAAAAGGTAACCACTGCCAAATTGGGTAGTATAGGACCCAAACTTCTGTCAAGATGGGGTTCACCAGCACATCATGGATCTTGTTTATAATCGCCATGCAATATTCCACCAAATTGGGCTTATTAGGTCGAACATTAACTCTTTGCAGCTTTTGCCACATATACATATATAGGCAATAAATTTTAACAATAATTGATTGCGCGGGTGGTGGTAACAATTCTTTAAATCAAATTTGCGAGCTTGAAGTAAACACTAGTCTAATTATTTTAAACCAGTCGTCGAACAACATAACATAACAACCGCCAGCCGCAACGCACTGATGCATTTGGACCTTCCATGATCATCATCAGAGTACGATGACAAACTGATTATCGAGGATCAGACTGCATTGAATATATATGAAAATCGAAGTTAGATATGCGGCCCTCGCCTCTAGCAGTCTCGCATACATTGAACTTGACGGAAAATGTCGGCTGCACAATTTCATTGCAGTCACGAACATTAACTGTTTGTAGCCTTTGACACATATAAATATATACGTAAGACAATTTAACAATAATTGATTGCGCGGGTGGTGGTAACATTTCTTTTAATCAAGTTTGCGTGCTTGAAGTAAACACAAATCCCATTGTATTAAACCAGTCGTCAAACATCATAACAAAACTACCGCCAGCCGCAACGCACTGACGCATTTCGACCTACCATGATCATCATCATAGTACAACGACAAACTGACAACCGAGAATCAGACCGCATTGAATATATATATGGAAACCAAAATTATATATGCGCCCCTCACCTCTAGCAGTCTCGCAAACTTGATTTAAAGAATTGTTACCACCACCCGCGCAATCAATTATTGTTAAATTTTATTGCCTATATATGTATATGTGCGAAAGCTGCAAACATTTAATGTTTGTGTCTGCATAGAAATTGGGCAGCCGACATTTCCATTTAAGTTCAATGTATGCAAGACTGCTAGATATGATGGCCGCATATGTGACTTTGATTTCCATATATATTGAATGCTGTATGATCCTCGATAGTCAGTTTGCCATCGTACTCTGATGATGATCATGGAAGGTCAAAACGCGCCAGTGCGTTGCGGCTGGCGGTAGTTTTGCTATGTTGTCCGACGACTGGTTAAATACAATAGGACTGGTGTTTACTTCAAGCTCGCAAACTTAATTTAAAGAATTGTTACCACCACCAGCGCAATCAATTATTGTTAATTTGTATTGCCTATATATGTATATGTAGCGAAAGCTACTAACAGTTAATGTTCGTACTGCATAGAAATTGTGCAGCCGACATTTCCCGTCAAGTTCAATGTATGCGAGACTGCTAGAGGCGAGAGCCGCATATATAACTTTGATTTTCATATATATTCAATGCAGTTTGATCCTCGATAATCAGTTTGTCATCGTACTCTGATGATGATCATGGAAGGTCCAAATACATCAGTGTGTTGCGACTGGCGGTTGTTATGTTATGTTGTTCGACGACTGGTTTAAAATAATTAGACTAGTGTTTACTTCAAGCTCGCAAACTTGATTTAAAAAATTGTTGCCACCACCCGCGCAATCAATTATTGCTCAAATGTATTGCCTATATATATGTATATGTGGCGAAATCTACAAACAGTTAATGTTCGTGACTGCATAGAAATTGTGCAGCCGATATTTCCAGTCAAGTTCAATGTATGCGAGACTACTAGAAGTGAGGGCCGCATATCTAACTTTGATTTCCATATATATTCAATGCGGTGTGATCCTTGATAGTCAGTTTGCCGTCGTACTCTGATGATGATCATGGAAGGTCGAAACGCGTCAATGCGTTGCGACTGGCGGTAGTTTTGTTATGTTGTTCGACGACTGGTTCAATACAATGGGATTGGTGTTTACCAACTAGGATGTTGAAGAAATTTTCTTGCCTATACCAATGATCCAGGTAAGGCATTTCCTGCCGACCTATATGATCATATAGTTTGCAGCATTTTGTTTGTAATCAACAACCGCCGTATCAACCGTCAAGTTCAAATTAAACAAATTATTGATTTCTGAGCCTCTGTAAAACAGTGTAGCAACACGTATGTGCTCGACCGCTGCTCTCAGATAATATAACACGTGACTGGCAACACTCGCTCTTGTTTTTGGTTGACGCTCTTCTTCGGTGTCTGTCTAAGAGTGCAGTATCAGAAATCAGATAAAAAGGAAACTGCTAGTCAATACTTTTGCCGACCGATCAGTTTTGACATGCGGTCTGCCGAAAGAGGCAACTTAATCAATTGTCTTCTGGAAGTGTTTTCCCTTTTATCTCTCTTAGGTTTTATTAAACTAAAATAGTAAAAGCAATTGTTAATTCATGAGGAATTGACGACATAGTGTTCATTTACAATATACAAATAACTTTGAACATCATGATTATGCGGCATCGAAGCATCTGTGAATTGGACTGGTGTCACGCTGTGGAGTAGTAATTTTTATTACGTTTGAAATAAAATTCAAAGAATTAATTAAACTCTAACTTAAATTACTCGTAAATGATTTATCGACTATTAAATTATATAAAAATTAAATTTATTTAGTTCATGCACCTTGTAATCCAACGATTTACTTTTATTCTCTGAGCCTTCAGGTGTAACATTTAATTACATCACAACTCCAAGTAACTCTTTTGGTGGAACTAACTGTTGAAATTATTGGCATATTAACTATCTGATAGACAAATTTAAGTATATATTTCTATTTCATTTTGTTTGGTGAATTTCAGTACACGATAAATGCATTAAATAAACTCTTGTTCCGTAAATCATAAAGGTGGTCCCCATATCATGAGTGAATATTCAATTCAGTCAAACTTCAGAATTCACAGATCCAGATAGATGCAATCTTGTATTATATTCACTTCTAAGAATAAGAATTTAAACTTTACTGGGTTCTTATACGGCTATTTATTATTTATTATTTATTTATTTATTTATTATTTTGCACCAGTATTGGGCGTATTTGATAAAATGTCGTAGGGATCTTCATCGCCGCCTATTATTGTACATCCGACTTGGTAAGAAGGGCGCGCCTTTACTTTATTAATTCAGGTTCATCTATGGTTATCATTTCTAGAGCCTTAGTTAAATCTACCACCAATGTCTGGAACGTGGAGATCCTATCATCCTGTGGAGAATTGCAAAAAAATGATTAACTTTAATTATAAAACAGTAAATTTTAATTCGCATCCGTCAGATAAGTCATCTATTAAAATGGAATTTGACAACTGTCTAGCAAACAAGTTTGAGGTCTCAGGAGGTTTCTTAAAAAAACAAATTAGCCTTCATGGTCAGCAATATTGGTTTTTTACCGATGCTTCCTTAATTCCACTAATTTTCGATTAACCCAATTTTGGGCGTATCTAATTTGACATACTTATTATTTATTCTGTCTCTGTGGGACCGATTAAGAATTCCACTCCAATTTGAAGGTCAGAAAATGAATGAGACAGCCTTATTATTGTCCGAAGTTTAGGATAAATCCCTCGTTATAACTTCGAAGTATCATTTATATAATTAAACGAACGTTGGCTGTGCGGGCGGTGATAACAATTATTATAATCAAGTTAGCGACCTTGGTATAAGCGCCTGACCCATTATTTACTTACATATGTCAGTATAAAATAAGAATTGTATAGTGTAGAAAAAGCAATTTATCCAGTAGACCGGTTTCGTCCTTATTGGGAACTCATCGTGTACTTGTCAGAATTTGTCAGGGAAAGGGCTCGAACCTGAGAATGTCTGCTTCGGAATCTGGTGCTCTAACCATTGAGCCACCCTGTCGCACACTGCACTAGGCACAATTTGCAGTTATGTACTAGCTAATGTAACTTGGTTAGTCTAAATTTCCTTCAGGTGGAGATCAAATGACATCCATTTAGACCCAAAGTTCCAACTAACAATGCCAAATCTGTCATTACTGAAGAGACACCACACTACATGGATTTCATCCTGATTGGAAACTAATAATGTATTGCTCAGTGTTTAGAGCACCAGATTCCGAAGCAGACGTGCCCAGGTTCGAGTCCTGTCCGCGGCAAATTCTGGCCAGTACATGATGAGATCCCAATAAAGACGAAACCGGTATACTTACTGGATAAATTGCCTTTTCTACATTATACAATTCTTAGTTTATACTGACATATGTAAATAATTAATGGGTCAGGTTTTTATATCAAGAGCGCAACCTTGATTATAATAATTGTTATCACCGCCCGCCTACCAATGTTTGTCTTATAATATTAATGTTCATTTCAGTACCAGTTCCCCAAGTTGTGTCTTGTCTGTTCAGTAAAGACAGATTGAGGATCGTTAGTTGGAACTTTGGGTCTAAATGGATGCCATATGAGCTCCATCTGAAGAAAATATAGACTAATCCAGTTACATTAGTTTTTAAATTACTGAAAATTATGTCTATTGTAGTGTGCGGCGTAACCCACAAGGGAAAATTCCGAAAAATTGCAATATTTTTTCAAAAAATCAAAGAATTATTTTATTAAACAGCGATAAAATCAAATTTCAAAAATAAAATTTGATTTATTTTTATATGAGAAGTTAATTGATCATCAACAACTTTGTAACGACACAAATCAATCGCCGACATATTGCGTAAATTAAATTCAAATATATTTACGTTGCACCAATGAGAAAAAAGCAAAATTGCCGTTTAACCACGTTTAACCACGTTTAACCAATAGTGTGCAAGTACACATATTGCATGCTATTTAAGCACGGTAATTTACCATGCAAGTCAGTTGGTCGTATCTGCGTTCTGCCTCGTGTTACACATGTGCGTGCTGTCGGCTGTCAATACCTACGCTGGATATTGATTTGTTTCACCAACAATTGGCAACATTCGTGACTCACCGTGTTGCACTTCAGCCAGCAAGACGAGTCAATTAATGCAGAACTTCAACCAAGTTGTCCACACATGATAACAACAGCAGGAACCACAACCAGAGTCCACCCAAGGAACAGAACATCAACTTACATATATATAACTTACGCGAACGACGCCAAGGCCCTCTTAAGGGCCCCCATATCAGTAACTAATCTCTATTCAGAGCACCTTAACCGAGTTTGTAACGTCGTACGGCATTTACTTGAAGCCGGGGCGTTTACAAAATTGGCGACCGCGCCAGGATATTGATTATTGTTCTGATTTTCTTGGTATAAATAAAATTGACTTCCTTTTTTCATCTATTTGGGATAAATAGATTGACATTTGTGTTTTCTTTACCCTGATCGTGGTTTTATGGGAAATCTGTTGGGTATATATTCGTGGATTTGTGGGGATAATTATAATACATTGTCATCAAAGGCTAACGGGGCCTCTGTTTAACTTTCCTACGTACGAAACGGCACCGTACGTAATCGACAAACTCAATTTCGGATTTTTGGAAACAGTGACTTTTTTGTTCTGCGCTCACTCGACTGTGGAAGCTGTTTGTGGGTAAGCGTTTCGTTAAAGTTTATTTATACATTTTCATATTGCTTATAAATTTATGCTTTTAAGAATCCGTAAGATTGTTAAAATGTCAGGTCCAATTTTAGATATTGATGTTCCTGTTTGGGATGGAGATAGTGAGCTATTTTTTATGCGCGTAGACTCCGCTTTCTCCCTGTTTCCTGATTATGACAGTCATCAAAAACTGTCAAAGGTTTTTGCTAAACTACCTTCTGAATTGCAGCGACGGATTTATCCCAAGCTTGAGGCCATTAGGAAGCTACCTAATCCCATTTTGGGCCTACAAAACGAGGTAGAATCCTTGCTTGGACCCACTGAAACTGAGCAGATAATAAACAAATATACGCAGTTAGATATGCCAAATCTTGGCCCCATAGAAATACTGAGGGAATTACGGAAACGTTGGTATAAAACCACCATTTCTGACCATGAGGTTAAGGTTGTTTTTATTAACAATCTTCCCCAAACATTAAAACTCTTTGCCAGACAGCTCCCCAACACACTCTCTATAGATGACTTATCTGAGAGATGTGAGTTAGAATATAGGGTTTTGGAACCCAAAGTGAATCCATTATCCTTTTCTTCACCTTCGCAAGATGATAGAATCTCCTCTTTAGAGAGAACAGTGGCGAACATGGCCAAAGTTCTAGAAGGATTGGCCATTACCAAATTCGAGATAAATCAAGTGAATGCTCGACCAAAATTCGTTTCCAAGTCAAATTATAATGGTAGGCGGCGATCGAGATCTCCGCAATCCTTAATAAATATGCCCCAAAGAACTGGTGTTATAACCACCAGAAGTTTTTTATGCTTGCCAAGTTTGTCTTTGTCGTTCCGAAGAATTTCCAAATGGGTGTCAATTTCCATAGCTGACGGAGAGGACAACAGACCGCAGGCACAAGGGTGCATCAGTATCGGGAAACGTCTGGCGCAGGAAGAAGAAGACCGTACTTTCTGCACATCAACGGCATCAACGGCGCTACAGGGAAGAAGCCAACTACAATCCGACATCCCTGTCGACTCTTTTCGTCCACGCTGAATTTTTCACATAGAGAACCAAACAGACAATGCCGGTCGCAATCACCAGCCTACTTGTTTGCATGACCCGGTCAAACAGCCAAACGAACTTCTGCACCTTCTTGATTTCAAAACTGGCGAAGAGTTCATCGTAGACACAGGTGCGGCAGTCTCAGTTCTCAAAGGTGATTCAATGGCCGAGATGTCGCTAGGCGTTCTTCTCGCAACAGCTACAGGCGAGCCCATACCAACTTATGGCTGCCAATACTGCACACTCAACATAGGTCTACGACGTGAATTTTCCCACAACTTCATCATTGCCAAGGTCTCACATAATATAATAGGCCTTGATTTCCTTCTAAAATTTCGGCTCATTGTTGATCTTGCCAATCAAAAGATCATCGACCCTTCCAACGGACTTGAACAAAGCTTTTGGACACTTGCCTCCGAGCGTTTGGAGTTACAGGTCATTCAGCCAAACCCAGTGCATTATTCAGCAGAGATATCAGCAGCTCTTCGAAAATACAAATCGCTTTTCGATCTTAACAAGTCAGAGCTACGAGTCTCCAGCACGATGCATCATATTGTCACAGAAGGACAACCTATTGCACTCAAGAAGCGACCACTGGCTCCTGCTAAGCTGAAAGCCGCCCAAGAAGAAATCTCAAGGCTTTTGGAAGAGGGAATCATCAGACCATCGAAAAGTTCATGGGGGTCACCACTGCACTTAGTCTCAAAATCAAACGGATCGTACAGAGCCTGTGGAGACTACCGTAAGCTAAATTCAGTGACAAAATCTGATGCATATCCCATTCCAAATATCAACACTTTACTTGAAAAACTCAACGGCAGCAATTTCTTCTCAGTGATTGACCTCAGACAAGCGTACCATCACATACCGGTAGCACCAGAGGATATCGAGAAAACTGCAGTCATCACTCCATTTGGCCTTTTTGAATATCTTTACATGCCTTTTGAACTTAAGTGTGCTACTCAGACATTTCAAAGATTCATAGACAACATACTTCGTGACGACTCTGCTTATTGTATGTCATATCTAGATGACATTATGGTATTCAGTCCAGATCTAGAATCTAATGCGAAACATCTACGAAATGTCCTCTCACGCTTATCCAACCACGGACTCAAGATCAACTGTGACAAGACGCAGATTGCAACTTCATCCGTCGACTTCTTAGGGAATCGTATCACGGCCAAAGGTATTCAACCGTTGCCGTCAAAGACGAATTCAATCAAGAATATCAAGTCAACAAGGACTTTGAGCGATTTGCAGAAAATCCTGGGAGTATTAAACTATTATCGCAAGTTCCTTCCAGGACTTTCAAAACAACTTTATCCTTTGTGCAGGCACCTGCGGAACCGAAAAGGACTTAGCAAGAATTCCATTATTGCTTGGTCATCCGAAGACGAGGAATTACTTCGACTTGCCATCAACTCGTTAGCAAATGCTACAATGCTAACGCATCCAGATTTCGAAAAGCCATTTCTACTCACGACAGATGCTTCTGAATTCGCTATTGGAGCCACTTTTGGAACAAGAGATCGACGGAGTTCGGAAGCCTATCAGTTTCTACTCGCGTACTCTCCAACCAGTAGAAACGAGGTACGACACTTTCGGCCGAGAACTTCTCGCTATCCACGACGCAGTGCGCCATTTAATCAGTATCATTGGCAGTAGCAGATTTGTTGTTTTCACAGATCATGCACAACTAGTTAGCGCACTTCGAAACGAAACTTCATCAATCGCCAAGTACCCTGCCAGAGTGGAAAGACAGCTTTCTCGTCTAAGCGAATGGCAATTTGACGTCTTTCACGTCATGGGCAAACAGAACTTCATTGCAGATGCCCTGTCTGGGCCAGACGTCTCTCTACAACCACCTTCGCCGTCACCATTCACTGTCAACTCCGTGGCACTCAGTGAACCTGCACCAACGCCAACTCTGCTGCAAACTGAACAACGTGGTGACATTCAAATTCAAAGATCAATAGCACGTCACCCAACCAAGTTCATATGCCGTCTGTGGGAAGGCTTACCAATTGTTTACTTCACGGGTACGCAGCCCAACAAGTCAGTTCTGCTGACCAGCCTTCAGAGGAAGGTTTTCGATTCAATTCACTCAATTTCTCACCCAGGAAGCCAAGCGACTGTCCGACTTCTTACAGATCGTTTCTGGGGTCACAGACTTAGGCAGAATGTTAAATGATGGGTCTCAGAGTGTGCTATTTGTCAGAAAAACAAGATCACACGACACACTCGTTCTAAGTTGCAATATTTTCGATCTACTTCTCGCCTAGCCATCGTCCATATCGACATAGTTAATCTGACAAAGGTTCAAGGTTTCAGCTACCTTCTAACTATGATCGATAGATTTACACGGTGGTCTGCGGCATTACCTCTTGGCACCATTTCTGCAGACGAAGTAACTAACGGTTTTATCTCTGCATGGATATCCAATTATGGTGTTCCCAATGAGGTCATCACGGACCGAGGCACTTGCTTCTCATCTGATCGTTTCAAAACCACCTTGCGGTACATGGGATGCATCTTACGCCAGACGACTGCCTACCATCCCCAAGCTAATGGCATGGTAGAGAGAATGCATAGGGAACTCAAAGCAGCTTAAGCATCCTCGTCCATTAATGGCAACTGGGTCGATGCACTACCTTTAGTTCTGCTGGCCATGCGTTCCCGTACTCGTGAATCCATTAAAACGTCTGCGTCACAACTCTTGTATGGTATGGATCTACGCCTGCCTAGTCAGCTCCCACGTCTACTACCGGCACAAGATGACCCACAAAACGAAGCTACCCGCCTTCGACTTCATTTCGGTAACATGTCCGAACAGCAGCCGAGACACACGCCTCGTCCAGTCTTCGTTCACCCACAGCTCCACAGCTGCAAGAGAGTACTCGTTCGCAACAATAATGCTGTTGCACCACTACAACCCAAGTATCGCGGTCCTTACCCGATTTTGCTCAGACAGCCAAAATACTTCATCATTATGCAAGGCGCTACACCGACATCAGTAAGCATAGACAGGTTGAAACCGTTTATCGAACCACCTGATCCTGAGAGCGTTCAACCTTCTACACACGTCTCAGGCTCCGTCTGCCCACAATCTCAATAACCTGCTTTGTATAACGCGTAATTAATTTTTTTTAAACATTAACATTAACTATCAAAATTTTTTAACCTTACGTTATTTTTCGTATTTGTCTCACGTGGCATAACCAGCTGTTCTTAGCTAACAATTGTGTAGCATTTTTGAACAGTTCTTTGGTATTATGCCATCTCTGAGGCAATGTTCGTGTACATAGTTTTATGCAGTTACCTTTGATTTTAATGTATATATTTTTACATTATAATGTATTTCTCACACATGACATTACACTGCCTATTTTGGTATGACCAGCTACTTAGAGCTAACGCTTTCGTGTAGCAACACTAAGTAGTGATCAGCTACATATCATGGTACAGGCCACTTTCAATGCATATCTCAACTTTATCAATTGCACAAAGACCACTCTACAAATGTCATGACCACAACGTCGAGCACTCTAGCTCCTTTGGTCGTATACAAACACATTGACAACGATCCAACCTGCTTAGGTTTTAACTTAAACCTGGCAAATTCAGAGGCGATTTACCTCGAAATCTTCACGCTGCGGCTCCAAAAACTTACACTGCTCTATTTTGCCTCACGTGCTATGACCGACCACTAGAGCTAACAATTTGTGTAGCAATTCCTAGTGGTTACCTGGCATCATATCATTGTTGAAGCAACCAACAAGCATATTTAAGCCCAGCACTTATGGTTCATCATATTTTTGCTTAACTTGGTTCGAACTCTGTCATGCATTTCTTATCTAGCCTCGCAGAGAGGAATATTTTTTTCTTTTTTTTCAGAGAGGAAAGTGTTGTAACGACACAAATCAATCGCCGACATATTGCGTAAATTAAATTCAAATTTATTTACGTTGCACCAATGAGAAAAAAGCAAAATTGCCGTTTAACCACGTTTAACCACGTTTAACCAATAGTGTGCAAGTACACATATTGCATGCTATTTAAGCACGGTAATTTACCATGCAAGTCAGTTGGTCGTATCTGCGTTCTGCCTCGTGTTACACATGTGCGTGCTGTCGGCTGTCAATACCTACGCTGGATATTGATTTGTTTCACCAACAATTGGCAACATTCGTGACTCACCGTGTTGCACTTCAGCCAGCAAGACGAGCCAATTAATGCAGAACTTCAACCAAGTTGTCCACACATGATAACAACAGCAGGAACCACAACCAGAGTCCACCCAAGGAACAGAACATCAACTTACATATATATATATAACTTACGCGAACGCCGCCAAGGCCCTCTTAAGGGCCCCCATATCAGTAACTAATCTCTATTCAGAGCACCTTAACCGAGTTTGTAACGTCGTACGGCATTTACTTGAAGCCGGGGCGTTTACAACTTAATTGACCTCGACATAGGTGAATGCCTTCAGAGTCTTATTAAGGGCCACCAACAGTGCTGCTTACCCTGTTGATTTATTAGTAACGTTGCACGGTTCACAAGATACAATGTTACAAATCCAAAAGAGTAGGTATCTCTTTGATTAGGATAATAATAATTAGAAGGGATCCTTGTAAGCCGTTAAACTGGTCGCACGAGCCATATGCGTCGTGACGGTGTCACTGGAAATCCGAACATCTAGCTTACATACAGTCGCATTGCAATATTTATTATGTGTGTTTTTATTATTGCGTTTTAGCGCGCATTCTTTGATCTGGAAAAATGACTTAAATTAATGAAGGCCTAAATCCATAAATGACTACAGTCAATTCGGAACTGTAAGTTTGTATTGTGCTGCAAATTTTCTTAGAAAAGTATCTTCTACACAAAATTATTATTATTACCTTCACTTGATACATATTTAAATGCGGCGTCTTTGCTTGTCAGATTCACCGATATTCTTACTTTATGCTTGTATGCGTATGTTTTTAATATTCAGGATAGATGGCCCTCATTGCCAAAATAATTTATTATTAACAATCAGCTATTTTATGGACGCGATTGTTGTCTAGATAATTCGCAAATCATTTTGCTGTGAAAAATATAATTATTATTAAATGTTGTTTTAAGGCCTGACATTTTTCTTAAGTGGCGTAAGCTGCGAAGTTTCTTACTTAACAAAATTTCATTCTTAAATTATTTTAATAATAAAAATAGCCTTATTTGCGTAGCTGGATGGCTTCTCCGACGTTTATTTTCATAATTTATTAAGGCAATTAATTCATAAATTCCATCCATCTACAACAAAGAGTGAATGTTGCAATTTTGGGATTATGGAAAGGTTATTGACAATTTTGCTACGATCATTCATGTCCATCCGTTATGTAATATTTCGATTTCGTTTCAATAAAAGATATCTAAAAGGGTATAGCTCGATGAAATCCAATAATCAGCTGGACTCTTTAAATAAAGTTTATATTCTTGATATAAACATCGATCCCATTGTATTTTACCAGTGGCACAACATAAATAAATAATATCAGCCACAAGTATTGACGCGTTTCGGCCTTCCATTATTATGATCATCAAAACACGAATGCAAACTGATTGGCAAAGATCAAAAGGCAATGCGTATATATGGATGGAAAAGTGTAGAGGAATATATTTTCTCCGACGAAAATAGTACTTTCTTTTTAGTTTCAAATAAAATTTGGCATCATCGATCCAATCAGAATGGTTGCCTGATCTGTACATGGTGAGTTTTACTTTGCTAACCGTAGAATTTAGGCTAACAAGATCATCGTCTAGAGCATATCTTTCCGCTCAATGGATCCTGGTGCGGTCACCATGTTTTGTAGAGGCTCCAGTCCTATTACCTGATGAGAGCCCCATGGATGCCAAGTCAGATCCAGTTTTAGTGTGCGCATACGAGTCTTATAAGATGGTTTTCTCTTCTTAAACCAAATTATCAGTTTCTCCTCAAAATTTAAGGTAAGCCTCCCTGTTGATCACAGCAGAAATACACCCAAATAAATAACCTATTCTCGTTGTGACAGAAGTTTATTGTGAAAATCAAAATTGTAATGATAAACCAGAAAGTTAATACAAGTTAACAGAGATCATTTTGCGTCCATAGTTTACTTTAACTTCGTAGTTATTTTCTTTAAATCAAGTTTTAGCGCAAACAGTTATTGTTAATTCGTAGCTATTTTTGCTACAAATAGCTCGGTAATCATTGTTTACGGAAATGTCGTTGCTTAGGTTTGTTTTTGCATAGTAACAGAATTTGTAAACAGCGACCTGAAAAAGATTTTGTTATATGCGACTGGTTAAATGTAATGTCATTACCACGATGGTTATCGCACGGATTACGATTGCCTTGTTTGAAGACGGGAATGGTGGTCGACTCATTCCAATCAAGTGGTACGGTTTCCTTATTCCATATAGTATGAAAATATTCGGTCAACACTCCTGAAATTATATCGCCACCATCCTTAAACAATCCTGGAAGCAAATCATCGTGGCTTGCGGCATCGCGTACTTCTAACGCGGATGGTTCTTCGGGACTAACATTCCACACTGTTGATGCAGACATGATTTCGGGAATCGGAACTGACGCGGGTGGCCAAGAAAATTGATCTTTAAAGCGTTCAGCCCATCTATCAAGACGATTTATTTTATCGGTTATTAAATCGTTGTTACTATCATTTATGGTTTCACTAACTTTTAAATCTCTCGGACCTGTTGCGCGGATAAGTTGGAACAAACAGCGACTATTACCTGACGCGAAAGCTACTTCCATTTCTTCAGCCTTTCTGGTCCAAAAGTTTTCGAGATCCACTTTTAGACTGCGCTTAAGTTGGCGTCTTATATTGCGACGGGTATTTTTATGAGTCGAGCCATGTGGAATTTGGCGCCTTATTTCGAGTATATCCATAGATTTTACAGAGAGCCAGTGGTTATTTCTACGGGAGCCCGCAATGCTACATACAGTAGTACCAGCATTGTGCATTGTGGAGCCTATCTTGGATCAAAGCATATTCGGATTTTCGCCATCCAGACCAATTCGATTAGCCTTTAGAATATTTTCTTAATTTTGTCGGAAAGACGGTTGTTCGAGTTTGCTTATATCAATTTAGGGTTTATTCTTAATTATTTTCCGGAAAATTTTAGTGCAAATCTACAATGGATAAGTGCATGATCCGAGTCGACATAAGTTTGACTCCGGTCGTATCTAGGTTATTTGCTTCGATTATCATACGTGGTCTTAGCGCATTACGTGAATCATAAACAAGAGAACAGGCCGGATTCCGCACTGGACGAGGTAGTATAAATAATATTTTTACGTTTAGGCAAGTTCTCGAACAGAGACATTTATATCACCGTCCCACAATAGCCGTCTTTCTAGACTTCAAGGGCGCATTTGATTCGGTGGATCTCAATGTTTTATTTCATATCTTTTCGAAAAGCGGTGTTCCCACAAAATTTGTTTATTTTATGTGAGCTCTCTACACAAATACTTCTGGTCGCGTTAAGGTCTACAACGAATTAACGCATAACTTTACAACCAGCAGTGGTGTTCGTCAAGGTTATCAATTTTCCCCACTTTTGTTTAATTTTGTAATCGATGCAATTATGAACAACACTCTCCCACACATTTATGATGTTGTAGTTGAAGTTCTCCCGGGCGATAAACTAGTCGATCTTGACTGTGCGGACAATATCGTACTATTATTCGACCATCAGGATGCTGCCCAAGCCACCTAGAATAGATTAACAGACGTTCCGTCTTTCTGTATAAAATTCGCACACTAAATGTAAGATACTGTTACGGGATCACTCACCACTCACTCCAACGTTGCGACTGCAGAATGAAGATTTAGACATAGTCGACAGGTTTACATAACTTGGGAGCTCTATCAATAACGTAGGCAATATGTCCGATGAGGTGAGAATACGGATCGCACAGATATTTAAATGGAGAATATAATTTATACAGGATATGGGTATTAATTTGTATTTGATTGAGAGACGTTTTGTTCGTGTAGGCTCCGTTTTCGGCCTTGTCCAAACGATAGAATTAAATCTCAAAAATTCGAAGAAAGAACATTGGAAAATCTTGTTCCAACGTCATTTTCAGGCAATCAGCTGATAGAAGGCTTAAAAAAGTATTGGCAAGTGAGAACCCATCAATCGCCAATAATCAGACCACCTGAAAATGAACAACATTTAAGATTTTAACGACCTAAGAGTGCTATCAATTGTCCCCACAAGAAAAATGTGGGAAAATCCACAAGAAGGACAACACTGCGCAAAAAGATTCAAACAACTAATAACTAAAGTTCACATCCGTAGGCGTATTTTTGGATCTGACAATAAGTGCTCGTCGTTAGAAAAGCAAATAAGGCTCCATCAACTTCGTTGGCTCGGTCACGTTTTGCGTATGCCCTCATTTCGATTGCCCAGTAGAGCTCTGTTCTCTCATCCAGCACCGAATTGGCGTAAGAAACAAGATGGGCAGATTTTGACATGGCAGAAACAATTGAAGTCACTTACATCCAAATTGGGTAGTATAGGACCCACTCGTCTGCCAGGATGGGGTCCTCGTGCGCATCATAGTTCTTGGTTAGAAACCCTTAGCGATATGGCATCGAATCGAGCTCAGTGGCGATCTTGTTGCAGATGTCTGGTAGAATCATCTTCGTAACTTTCTTTTCTTAGTAGGGCAAAGTTAGCTGCGAGGTTTGGTTTGTTTATGACGTGATACAGTGAAATCCGCAAGGAAGCTGTATTGCTGATGTCGCCTTGCTCGAATGCTAACTTGACCATAATGGTGTTGTGGAGAGGTTTAGTTTGCCTCATTTCTGTGAGTTATCCTGATAAATTTACTCATAGTAGCAAGGTATTCCTTCTCTCTCTGCCTATCTCTCTCTCTCGTAAATCTCACTAATAATTTGTCTAAATTCACTTATATACGTTTTTTCACTCCTTATGGTTATATGGCAGTGAAAAATTTGTCACTTTTGACTTTTTTATGGCTGGACATGATGATGATGATGGTGATGATGATGATGATGATGATGAATGTTATTACTGCCTATATCAAGCTCGCAAACTTTATTTGAAGAACTATGGTTACCACTCGCGCAATGAATGATCGTTTAATCAGCTAGACTATTTGTGTATTTCCAATAAAATTTTATTAAGGCTTCTAAATATAATTATTCACACCTTACTTAAATATATTAATTTTGTTTTAGAGAAAGGTCAAACTCTAATCGAACCTGTTAAAATATAGGTATACTTTCTACGTAAGGAAAAACCGAGTTCTCTCATCTTATTGTAGATTAATATAAAAATTTACATTGCTAATAAGGATAAATGAGCGTGTTCTATGCGACAACATTAACTGTGATCTATGCGACAACATTAACTGTGATCTAGAATTTCATAAAGTGGACAAAATGATGTAGAGGAAGGAAATTTTGCATCGGCAAATAGTTTAGCTACTTGACGCGAAACGCTATTACTGCTGATGACTCTTAAATTATTTTCAGTAAATCCGACTAATTTGAATCTTTCACTTAATACCATTTTCATTGATTTCCAGTATTTGGAACAACGAATATCGATATCAGGTATTCAAGTTGCTGGTAATGAAGCATGAGTATTGCAATTGTGATACAGATCAAACATCAAGGTCGTATCATGATCTGCAAAATGCAGATTATTCGATCATTTCTATGTTAGACGAAGTACTAGATTTTATTACTCATCATCACCATCATGTCCAGCCACACAAGAATCAAAAGTGACTAATGCCTTACTGCCATATAACCATAAGGAGTGAAAATTATTAGTGAGATTTGAGAGAGAGAGAGAGAGAGAAAGAGAGAGAGAGAGAGAGAGAGAGAGAGAGAGAGAGAGAGAGAGAGAGAGAGAGAGAGAGAGAGAGAGAGAGAGAGAAGAGAGAGAGAGAGAGAGGGAGAGAGAGAGAGAGAGAGAGAGAGAGAGAGAGAGAGAGAGAGAGAGAGAGAGAGAGACGACATCAGCAATACAGCTTCCTTGTGGGTTTCACTGTATCACGTCATAAACAAACTAATCCTTGCAGCTAACTTTGCCCAACTGAGAAAACAAAGTTACGAAGATGATTCTACCAGACATTTGCAACAAGATCACCACTGAGCTCGATTCGATGCCATATTGCTAAGGGTTTCCAGTCAAGAACTATGATGTGCACGAGGACCCGATCCTGGCATACGAGTTAATCCTATACTACCCATTTTGGATGTAAGTGACTTCAATTGTTTTTGCCATGTCAAAATCTGCCCACCTTGTTTTTTACGCCAATTTGGTGCTGGATGAGAGGACAGAGCTGTACTGGGCAATCGAAATGAGGGCATACGCAAAAAATGACCGAGCCAACGAAGTTGATGGAGCCTTATTTGTTTTCCTAACGACGAGCACTTATTGTCAGATCCAAAAATACGTTACGAATGTCAACGTTAGTTATTCATTGTTGGTAACCAACATTTGCTATACTTCTCAAACAACGATGATCGAATGCCTGTAAGCGTCTCAAATCATCAACTCTAAGAGGCCAAGTTTCACTAGCGTATAGTAAGACTGCGCGTACAGATGCATTGTAAACACGACCTTTAAGGCAAACTGAAATATTCGCATTTCTCCATAAATGACGAAGGTTCGAGAAAGCTACTCTAGCTTTCGTGATCCGTATTCTCACCTCGTCGGGCATATTGCCTACGTTATTGATAGAGCTCCCAAGATATGTAAACCTGTCGACTATGTCTAGATCTTCATTCTGCAGTCGCAACGTTGGAGTGAATGGTGGGTGATCCTGTAACAGTATCTTACATTTAGAGGGTGCGAATTTCATACCGGAAGACGGAATAACGTCTGTTAATCTATTCAAGGTAACCTGGGCAGCATCCTGATATTTGAATAATGGTACGATATCGTCCGCATAGTCAAGATCGACTAGTTTATCGCCCGGGAGAACTTCAACTCCAGCATCCTGAATGTGTGGGAGAGTGTTGTTCATGATAGCATCGATTACAAAATTAAACAAAAATGGGGAAAGTGGACAAACTTGACGAACACCACCGCTGGTTGTAAAGTTATGCGTTAATTCGTTGTAGACCTTAACGCGACCAGAAGTATTTGTGTAGAGAGCTCGTATATTATTAACAAGTTTTGTGGGCACACCGCTTTTCGCGAAGATACAAAATCAAACATTGCGATCAACTGAATCAAATGCACCCTTGAAGCCTAGAAAGACGGCTTTTGTGGGATGGTGATATGTCTCAGTTCGAGAAATTGCCTTAAGGTAAAAATATTATCTATTCAACCTCGTCCTGCGCGGAATCTGGCCTGTTCTTTTCTTTAATGTGATTCACGTGAAGCGCTAAGACGACGTAGGATATTCGAAGCAAATAACCTTGATACGACTGGAGTCTAACTTATACCACGATGGTTATCGCACGAATTACGATTGTCTTTTTTGAAGATGGTAATAATGTTCGACTCATTCCAGTCAAGTGGTACTGTTTTCTTATTCCATATAGTATGAAAAAGTTTGGTCAACGCTTCTTAAGTTATATCCCCACTATCCTTAAACAGTCCTGGAAGCAAATCATCGTGGCCTGCGGCTTTTCGGCGTTTAAGAGATAGAATTGCATCGCGTACTTCTAACTCGGACGGTTCTTCGGGACTAACATTCCACACTGTTGATGCAAAACTGCTTTCGGGAATCGGAACTGACGCGGGTGGCATCATCACGGACAAAAATATATCAGTCTAAATATGTAAATGTTATCACCAATGGATCTATCGCCTAAAACACATATAATAGTGATAATAGAAACTGCTATGTTGGTGTAGAGACTTTTCAGAAGTTGAATCTTGTCTAAAAATCTCATTTGTATGTGACTAATTTGGAGCAGACCTGGCTTGGAGTATGCTATATTTGTGTGCGGGACAATCTAGAACAATCTTAATTTAGAAATAACTACTCAGAGTACATAATTTATCATATTTAATTATAGGAGTTCGATATTAATTCACAAATAGCAAGGTGAATTATTTGCACTTAAAGTAATTACCAGAGATTTTACCACACAAGTCACTTATTCGAATCCCGTTGATGGTCTTTATATTACTATGAGAAATTTTTTACTTGAATAACGAACCATGGTCTCGTAGTTGGATTGTCTTTCAAACTAAGTTTAAGGAATACGCGAGTCATATTACCAACGGCTGTATTTATTCAGTTCGGTTGGACACTATCTATCAGCTTAGCATATTAGGACTGATAATGTAGACATTTTTTGGTAGAGAATATTTGGATACTATGTCACGTGTCTAACATCTTGGCGCATCTCCAAAATTCAAATCATTTTGACTTAAGTGGTTTATGCACATTTCTAATATTACTACCAACTTACAAACTTAATAGCGAGTTTGATATTGACAAGCAACATAGCAAGATGAGCCTTCTGTTTCTCAGATTTGATCTTTGTCATCACTTTCAATGGATCCTTAGCATCCAACATGAACTTCTTGACTATCGAGTCCACGGTTAGTTTTTCTGTTCATCTTACACATTACACTTCCAAAACTCATTTGAACTCTAGCTAAAATATTGCGAGCATTATTTTCCAAAACGGGATTCTCTGGCTTTGAAGTAAATGAGTACATCGAAAAATTAGAAATATATCTGGTATTTAAATTCGGCTCAGAAGAAATTTAAACCCCTTCATCCGACATAGGGAAACTATTATTATAATCAAGGTTGCGGTCTTGATATAAGCACTCGACCCATTAATTACTTATGCCAGTATAAACTAAGAAATGTATAGTGTAGAAAAGGCAATTCATCCAGTATACCGGTTTCGTCCTTATTGGGAATTCATCATGTACTGGCAAGAAATTATCGCGGACAGGGCTCTAACTTCCGAAGTAGACGTGCCCAGAATCGAGCCCTGTTCGCGGCAATTTCTGGCCAGTAAGTTCCCACTATACAATTCTTAGTTTATACTGACATATGTAAGTATTTAATGGGCCAGGTGCTTATATCAAGACCGCAACCTTGATTTTAATAATTGTTATCAACGCCCGCACAACCAATGTTAGCTTAATAAGGTAACTATCTTTTAAAATATTTATAATTATTTATGTTGGCCCCGTGGTCTTCAGAAATGAGCTCTCACATTAATTTCTTTTGCTTTCAAAATTAATCAATGGATAGTTTCTATTCTTCGTACTTCTGATGAATGCATATAATAGTTATAATTGAAAATGTATATTCTCTTGGTTGTGGTTGTTACAAAATGTAGCATTTCAGAGGCTTTCAGTGAAAAGTAGATGAAATGCCGAGATATTTATGAAAATTAAGGTCCACTTAAAACTCATTAACGCATTTCTTCTATACTTTGTTCGATTTATTCAGTATTCTAAATGTTGGATTACTATGGGGTCTTTCTCTAATTGATCGCGGCAATAAGTAATATTTTATAGATTTTCTTTAGCAGAAATAGTTTTCCCGCTTGCATTTTGTAAATTGGCAGTGCCATATCGGATAGACGGGATTTAGGGCATTCGACTATGAGATTCGTAAATGCTCCTGTTACTGAGTTGTCACAGCCGTCAGGCGGTATCTGGGTTAGTCTATTGAAACTGCCAATACACGTATGCCTAGCATCTCCAATAACCCTGACAACCGAAATACAGTTCCTCCTTGCACGAAGGTTAAATGCTTATAATAACAAAAATGAGTTGATTGCGTTTTATGGAATCCTAAAAATCCGATATTTTAGCAGATATCACTCATCAGTCTTAGGTAGAAAGTCATCTAAGAACACGCTGATGTTTCTCAATCAAATTTTCGTAACATTCTCTGGCTAACGTACGACGGTGAATGACGTCACAGTGCCTTCAAGCAAAAATACGTTTACAGATGTCAGCGTTGCCTATTCGTTATTGGTAATATGTATAGAACGTACTTCTCAAACAACGTTGATCGAATGCCTGTAAGAATCTAGGATATTTGAATTTAAAGGGCCAAATCTCACTAGCATATAACAAAACTTCACGTACGTTAGAGAAGGCTGCTCTAGCTTTTTTGTGACTCCTTTTTACCCGCCATTGATATTGCTTAAGCTATACAGCTACCAAGATCTGTAAACCTGTCGGTTACATTAAGATCCTTACTTTGAAACCGCAGAGTTGAAGTGGGTAGTGGTTTATCTTATTATCGAATCTCACATTTAGAGAGTGAGAATTTGATATCGAAATACGGGACGACGACTGGTAATCTATTCAAAGTGGTATGGTCAGTATCTGTATTTTTGAATAATTATATTACAATATCGTCTGCATGCACAAGATTGACCAATCTACCGCCGGGGAGCACTTCGACGCCTATATTATAAACGTGTGAAAGATCACAGTGCACAATCGCGTCTATTATGAAATCAAACAGAAAAATAGTTAAAGTAGACATTCTTTACGGATGCCGTTGCTGGTAATAAAGGTGTGCATTAATTCGCTGTAGACACTAGCAATACAAGAAGCGTCTTTGTGAGGAACTCGTACAATATTTAAAATTAAGCTCACAGCTTTCAGACTGTGTTTAAATTGGTGTCTACAAGCTCTATGATTATTATTATGCACAGTCAGCAGGAATTTCACGCCTAGTTTAGAGGATCTACGCAGTATTATCATAATTCCTATTATATATTCTGCGGGAACCTAAGATGCCACACACAGAAATATCTTTATTATGCATAGTGGATCTGTTCGTCGTCTGCAGTATTTTCATAGTTCCACTATCAAGATCAGTTACCATGGATTTTGTAAAATTTTATTATTTTTTGTTTGCTTACACCTATCTGAGGTTTATTAATATATTTTTTCGAGAATGTTAGTGTAAAATTTCAATGGAAAAGTACATGGAACTGACTGACAGTCCTGAATGCAACCACGTCACCTAGAAATAATTGCTACATAATCTATTTGTGTCCATAGTTGTTCGTGGTCTGAAAGACACCATGTAACATAACGCATTACAATACGTTTGGGGATTTGGCTACTTATGTATAATATATGTTCTGCGAAGCTATCGAACATTTTTTTTCCATTATCGTTGCGCATTGAGCTTAAAGTTTATCTCCCACCCAAATGACGTTCTGTATCACTTAAGCATCCAATACAAGCGTTCATGTCATTCATAACCAAGTATTTATCTGAACTTCGTTCCCAGCTTAGTAGACAATTTAGATTGAAGTTGAGTACGTCCTTGTTGTCGTCTTTACAATACTCGGTAGGAGCATGTGGGAATATAGCAAAAACGTTACGTTGATTAATATTTAGTGGGCGTCCTTAAGCGCCTCGCATAAAATCGGCGGTTTTCTTGAAAATATGAGCGCTATATCGACACGCCATTGACCAATTTGCGAAAATTCCGTTGTATCCGAGGTACGAAAGTAATGGCGCGTTTTTATGGTTGCTGCACATAGTTCTGTAATACTCTGAATTCCCAGTTCGGGTACACAACATATTAATTTCTTATTTATCGAACATTTGTGATAAAGCTTGCTGCAGCGAAGTTTTTTAAAATGTTCCTTCATTAAAAACGTGGATGTGAAAGCGTAGCCGATGCTAAATAAATGATTATTCACGAGAACTAGTTTCGATACTCGGCAATACGAGATTGGGCTCAGCAATCTAATCAATATCCACCATACTCATTGCATCTAGAAAGGCGTTTTCGTTAGATTGAGGAGAGAAGTGAAGTAAATGTGTTTGCATGTGTAATTGATGGTGTCTGTAGTACGTTCATTTTTATCCACCCTGCACGACTCAGCATTTGAAGCAACCATTTTTATCCTGTTTGTCAGCCGACGCATTATAGAATCACTTGCTTTTATTATCCATTGTCATTTTTTGGTTGTAAAAAGCATTCGGTCGGCCATTTATACTGAATACTGAATAGTTTGCTAACCGAAACTGACGAGTTCTCTAAATTTCCATCAGCAGTCTAAACTTGTATTTTGCGTCGATTATTCTGACACCACTCTAATAATTTAATTCCCAAGCTTATTTAAAATGGTGGAGAAATAATTTATAAGGAGTTGACTAACTTTTTTCGCCTTATATGGTATGAAGTGATCGTGCCAATTATATGGAGTGAGTCGAACATCATTCGCTTCTTCATAAAAGTAAATCATAATTCGTGCGATTATCATCGTAGCTTGACTCCAGTCGTATCTAGGTTATTTGCTTCAATAATCTTACGTCGTCTGACCACTGCGTGAATCAAGCACAAGAGAAGAACAAGCTGGGCTTCGGCGAGGACGTGATTGTATAAATAATGTATTGACCTTAATGCAAGTTCTTGAACAGCGACATATATCGCCGTCACGTAATAGCCGCCTATCTAGACTTCAAGTGTACATTCGACTCAGTGGACTGCCATGTTCTATTCATTGTTATCGAAAAATTGTATGCTATGGTTGTGAATATTTTTCTTGCAGTGTTAAGATCTTCAAAGAATTTACGCATAACTTTACTACTCTCAGTGGTGTTCGTAAAGGCTGTCCGCTTTCCTCATTTTTCGTTTAATTTTACGATAAATGCTGTAGTGAGCAATACTCTTACATGCGTTCGGGTCGCAGGCGTGGAAGTTCTCCACTGACGGTAAATTTGTTGATCTTGACTGTGTAGACGAAAATTGTATTATTATTCGACAAAAGACATTCTACCCAGAACACCTTAAATAGATTAGCCATCGTTGTTCCATCTTTTGGTGTGAAATTCATACCCTCTTAATGTAAAATACCTCTAAAGTATCGCCTGCCACTCACATCAACTCTACCGCCTAAAGTGCCACTCTGGATACTGTTGACAGATTTTCATTTATTGGTAGCTGTACCAATAACTTGTGTAATATTAGTGACGATCTGAGTATAAAAATGATAAAAGTGTTTTCCATTTTACCTCTCGTATCTTGCATTAAACTAACACATAAAAGATATTTTTAATTCACTAGGAATGGATGACCTAGTGTTCATTTACAGCCCACACATAACTTTGAATGCCGTGGTTGTGCGACTGTGAAGCCTCAGTATATTGTACTGGTGAAACACTGAGTAGTAATTTTTAACACGTTTGAAGTAAACTTCAAATTATCCGTAAAGGATTTATCTTAATATTAAATTATATAAAAATTAAATTTATTTATAACATTTTCCTTTTAAGCCAAAGAATTACTTTTATTCTCGGAGCGTTCATGTGTAATATTTAATTACATCGCAACTCCAAGTAACTTTTAGTGGAACCACCTGTTGAAATTATTAGCACAAATTACAATGATTACATACTGCGTCGGCCGTCTCACAGTATAAAAAGGGTCGTCTGCTGAATCTGCTGAATCTGCTGAATCGCGCAGAGTGGATAAGCGAAATCGGGCTACGCCAGTCAACTTTATTTCCGATTCTACCTCATTTCCTTCCCCTTCCTCTTCTCAATCTAACAATAACGCTCTTTTAGATACTATGAATATGGTTGGTGTAGATCATATCACTGAGCCCAATATCAGGTTGTCAAATATCGAAAATAGTTCTAATAGACGATCATTCATTAAACCTAGGTTAGGTTTTAACGTAGGCGCATTTAATGTGCAAACATTAAAACAACTTTGACAACAAGGAGCACTTGCACGTGCGTTGGATAAATTAGAAATCGACATATGTTGCCTTTCTGAAACCGGAATACAGGATCCTACGTGCATTACAGAACTGGTTGCACCATCCATATCTACGCGTTACTGGCTTCGAATATCTGGTTCCACGGAGTTCTCTCAAGCCGGTAAATGGGGCGTTGGCTATTGTCCTTAGCTCACGAGCTGAAGCTTGTTTAAATGATTGGATCCCTTAAAATAGTCTAATGTGTGCGGCACGTTTAAATACACCTACTAAAATCAATGAACATACTCGTTATAAACGTTGCCTCTTAATTGTATCTGCACATGCTCCTACCGATTGCAGCACTGACGAATGCAAGGTCGCTTTTTACTCCGAACTAAGCCCCTTACAAAGTAGTGCACGAAGTTCAGATATAGTCTTGGTTATTGATAAAATAAATGCTCAAGTTGGGTGCTTAGTTAACGCAGAGATTCATTTAGGTGGAAGAAACTCTGCAAGCTCTATGCGCAACGGTAATGGTGAACGACTTGGATAGCTGCGCGGAACATAGATTATATTTAAGTAGTACAAACTTCAGACGGAGTGTTAGACTTTACGCTACATGGCGTCCTCCAGCACCCAGACAACGGTTGACTCAAATAGATCATGTAGGAATTAGTTATAGATGGCGTGGTTGCATCCAGGAGTGTCGTTCTTTTTGGAACACTTATGTAGACTCGGACCATGCACTTAACCGTTGTAAATTTGTACTATAATTTTCCGAGAATATAATTAAGAATAAACCCCAAATTGATGTAGGCATTTCAGGCCCCAGTACTCGAAAAAAGGCGCAAAATTCCACCTGACTCGGCTCATAATAATACTCGTCGCAACATAAGCCGCCACTTTAAGCACAGTCTGAAAGTCGATCTCGAAAACTTTTGCACCATAAAGGTTGGAGAAACAAAAGAAGCTTTCGCTTTAGGTATTAGTCGCTGTTTGTTCCATCTTATTCGCGCAAATAGGTCCAAGAAAATTAAAAGTTAGTGAAACTATAAATGACCGATAAAATAAGTCGATTTGATAGGTGGGATGAACACTTCAAAGATAATTTTTCTTGGGTACCCGCTTCCCGAAAGCATGTCTGCATCAACAGTGTGGAATGTTAGTCTCGAACAACCATCAGAGTTTTGGAAGTATGGGATGCAATCCTATCTCTTATACGCCGCAAAGCGGCATGGTGGCTCAGTGGTTAGAGCACAATATTTCGAAGTAGGCGTGCCCAGGCTCGAGCCCTGTCCGCGGCAAATTTTGGCCAGTACATGATGAGTTCCCAATAAGGATGAAACCGGTCTACTAGATAAATTGCCTTTTCTACACTATGCAATTCTTTGTTTATACAGACATATGTAAGTAATTAATGGGCCAGGTGCTTATATCAAGACCGCAACCTTGATTATAAAAATCAGTATAGCACATGTTGGTTAGCAACAAAGAATAATTAACGTTGGCATCCGCAGTCGTATATTTGGATTTGACAATAAGAGCTCGGCGTTAGAAAAACAAATAAGGCTCCATCAACTTCGTTGGCTTGGTTACATTTTGCGTATGCCCTCATTTCGATTGCCCAGTAGATCTCTGTTCTCTCATCCAGCCCCAGATTGGCGCAAGAAACCAGGTTGGCCGATTTTGACATGACAAACAGTTGAAGTCACCTACCTCAACATTTGGTAGTATAGGACCCATTCGTCTGCCAGGATGGGGTCCTCGTGCACATCATAATTCTTGGTTAGAAACCCTTAGCGATATGACATCGAATCGAGCTCAGTGGCGATCTTGTTGCAGATGTCTAGTAGAATCATCTTCGTAACTTTCTTTTCTTAGTAGGACCAAGTAAGCTGCATTTATGACGTGATACAGTGAAAGCTGCAAGGAAGCTGTATTGCTGATGTTGCCTTGCCCTAATGCTAACTTGGCCATAATGGTGTTGTGTAGAGGTTTAGTTTTCCTCATTTCTGTGAGTTATCCTGATATATTTATTCATATTAACTAGGTATTTATTCTCGTTGTATGTCTCTCTCGTAAATCTCACTAAAATTTGTCTAAAATATTATTTCTGTTGTTATTTATATATATAATTTTTTAAATTTATGGTTATATGGCAGTGAAACATTAGTCACTTTTGGCTTTTGTATGGCTGGGCATGATGATGATGATGATGATGATGATGATGATGATGATGAGGTATCTGAAAGAAAAAAATATGTATTCACTTCTATGTCATTTTGTTTGGCAGAATTTCTGTACATGATAAATGTATTCATTAAACTCTTCCTCCTTGGACCATAAAGGTGGTTTCCATATCACAAGTGATTATTAAGTTCAGTTAAACTTCCGAATGCTAAGATCAAGATAGCTGCAATCTTGTATTCTGTTCACTTGCATGGATAAGAATTTAAATGCTATTGGGATCTTATACGGTTTATTATTAAAACTGAGTTAGAATTTGTTTCCTATTTTAGTTTTTTGTGTGTATATTAGATTCATTTTTAAGCATTTAGTAGTATTGGAACCGATAAACAGATCGTCCTAGAAAACTCACCACACTAGTTCATTTATGCAGGTTCCGAATTGTGTTCTTTATCTCTTCTGCATACAAAGCAAATTAATCGAAATGCCATATATCCAGGTTTTCTCTCCATCCGCTTCAAAGCACTATACAGTGCTCGCCGTGGTCTATAATCCGTACCGCTCGCTTTGAATTGATATGCACAAACTTGCAATATTTTATGTCAATGCTCCTAAAGATCTAATGAAACGTATGGTAGTAATGAAGTTGCTTAACTGTACAGAAACATGTTCCTTGAAGTAAAGCTAGTTTAACCTTTTTGTTGATAAGATCCTTTTTACTTACCAGGTACTTCGATAATGGTCATTTTACATGCGTACATAAATCAGCGTGTACTGAACTGTTTTTGCCTTTGCCTTTGTACGCTTCTAAACCTTACATACTTGACACAGAGGTCGCCATAACTCACCAGCATGTGCTTGGTCATAGATAATGATTCGGTATCGGATATTTTGATGGAAGTACCTTTTAATGTAGCTCTTGAATTCCTCTGTGTGCAATTTTACTGACGAACCTGGGTTCAAACAACTTATTGACATGTCATTAAAGTTGCTTCTCTGTACTCGGCTGCAATTGTATGACTGTTGCCTATCCCTTAACTGATCAGTTTTCTGTTGACAGATCCTAGTCAGTTCCAAAAATTCACCTGATTCATTGTGTCTGCTTCGCGCATCGGTCACACTCTACATCAATGTAAATCTTCAGCTCCGAAGGCATGATTTAATCTACTTTAATAATAAAGGACTGCTTTGTTTACTGTGTATATCACTCTGCCTTAAAAGTCGTGTTTACAATGCATCTGTACTCCTAGTTGTATTATACGCTAGTGAGATTTGATGATTTTAGGCACTTACATGTTTTTGGCCATTGTTGTTTGAGAAGCATAGCATATGTGGGTTACCAACAACGAATAACCTCCGCGGACATCCGTAAACGTATTTTTGGATCGGCCAACAAGTGCTCCTCGTTAGACAAACAAATAAGACCTTTTTAACTACTTTGGCTCGGTCACGTTTTGCGTATAACCCCATTTTGATGGCTCAGTAGAGCACTCATCTCTCGCCCAGCGCCAGTTTGGTGTAGGAAACTAGGTTGGTAGATTTTGACACGTCATAAAATGTTAAAGTAAACTACATTCAAATTGGGTAGCGTAGGACCCACTCGTTTGCCAGTATGGGGTCCGCGTGCGCTTCATAGTTTTTGGTTGGAAACGAGTCGAGCTACGTGGTGATCTTGTTGCAGATTTCTAGTGGAGTCATCTTTTTAACTTTCTTACTTGGGCAGAGTTATCTGAGAGGTTTGGTGTTGTTTATAACGTGATAGAGTGAAAGCCGCATGGAAGCTGCATTGCTGATCTTTCCTGGCATTAGCGCTGGCTTTGAAATAATGGTGTTGTGTAGAGGTTTAGTTTGCCTCACTTCTGTGTGTTATTTAAATAAATAGACTCAAAGTAGCTATGTGCACAATCTCTCATAAATCTCACTTATGTGTGCATAAATTATTACTATGATCTATATTTATTATTTTAAATGTCTTGTTTTTATTCAGTATGGTTATATGTTAGTGAAACATTAGTTACTATTGACTTTTTTATGGCTGTGCATGATGATGATGTTTCCTGTGTTTGAATGCTTCATTTATGTTTATTCCAGTCTAGAGCATCTTTTGCTAATAGTAGAACTTTTTTTCTGGGCTAAATAATGCGTTGTCAATGCTGAATAGTGAAAAAAATCGCAGTGATTCGTAAATGTAGACTTAATTGAATTTTCGTGTTAATGCAGTAAATGCGTTTCACTTGCACAATTTCATATGCAAAGTTATTTATGCAATTGCAATGCTATAAATAATATATTTCCTTTCGTGCCATAAAATTTATTGAGTTTTCTTGTTCGAAGATTCTAACTTATAAATTGAACAACTGTTTTATTTTAAAATACTTTGAAATGAAATTTGCTTCAGTTCAAAAAGTGATTCTGAATTTCTATTACCGATGTACAAAACAGCCGAACTCAAATTTACATATGAAATTAGATAATAGCTTTGTCCAACTTTAATGCTACATTTCTGGCATTTTTCTCTTCGTAAATCATATGTAGGGTGTAATTAATCAATATATTTGCGTCTGTTATATGTTGAAAGTTCGGATTTATTGTTGTTTGACAGTTTTTATCTTGAAATGTTTAAAAAAATAATCATCTTATACATGTATAACAAATGAATGTTGGAATAATTCATCGTAGTTTGACTCTGGGTTATACTGGTGGGTTTCCCATACTGTTAGCGTTTCTCCAAGTAAATTGGGGACTTAAGAGTAACCGTTTCAATCCTGTACTAGAAATGAATGACCTGATGTTCTTTTATAACACTTATATCAATATAAGTAATACAAAAAACAACTCCATTTTCTGTCGGCCGTCGCGCGGGATGAAATGCGTCGCCTTATTTGTTGAACATTGCAGATATAAAAATGAAGTCAAGCTACTGCAGACATCCTTATTTCCTGTTCGGCTGCGTTTTTAAGTTTCCTAGTCTTTCCCATCTAAATAAAACTTGTATATTCTATGAATAAACTAGTTTGACTAAATCATTGAGGTCAATATCGCATTAAGAAATGCTGAAAATAGTTCAAATAACTCACCATTAACGTTGGTAGATTAAATATGCAAAAATTTAAGCAAATTTGATAAAATGGTGTATGTTGCGCATCCGAAACTGTAATCCAGTCTTCTCCGAGTATTGAAGAACTGTATACACCATCTTTATATACGCATCATTGACTTCCGGTCTGGTACCACCGAATTGGCTTGAACCAGACTGGACGTTCGTTATTGTTATTAGTACGTGAGCAGAAGCTTCTCTAACAAAACGGATATCTTCGAACGCAAATTTATTGTGGAACGCTTAAATAAGTACATTAAAAAATCTAAAACATCAACATTGCTTTACAGTTTTGCTTTATGAGTTGCCAGTAAGTAAGAAACGTACATGTACATGAGGTTATATTTTTTGTTCATCCTGATTTTTGTATGTCCTTCGCGTCCTATTTGTTCTAATTTGTTACTAGGTACACACCAACTAATACACATTCGCATATATGTTAGTTCTTCATAGCAAACAATGTATAACAAATTTATCAACATTGCCTTATTGTTACATCTGGATACGCCTCGCTGAATGCGATACAGATGACAGCAAGGACGTTTTCTAATCCGGACTAAGGTATCTAATGACAAAAATGGGAGGTCAAGATATAGCCTTCGTTATTAGTGACATGAACGTTCATGTTGTGTTGCTAAAATAATGCATGATTTCATTTTAATTGAGAAAAAAACTTTAGCTTTTTGAATAACAATGATGCATGAACGAATGTTGCATAACTGCGCGGAACATGGATTATACTTGAGAAACATACAATTCAGGCTAAAGTGTAAAGCGTTTGGCTACTTCGGATCCAACAGTTCGCGAACTATCATGAAATCAAATAGATCACGTAGCAATTAGTTATAGATAGCGTGTTTGCATCTACGACTGCCGTACGTGTAGGTTATTTTATTTTTACTAACAATATGCACTCAAGGAAGCTGTATTGCTGATGTTGCCTTGCCTTAGTGCTGACTTGGCCATAATGGTGCCTCACTCCTTTGTATTATCTCATAGTAACTAGGTACTCGCTCTCTATCTCGTAAACATCACTAATAATTTGTGCGCCTAAATAATTTTTTTCTTCGGCTTTTGTATGGCTGTGCATGATTATGATGATTATGCACTAATCTGTCTTAAATTTGCCAGGAATGCCAATTTAGATTTTTTCCTTGATCACGCCGCTCATTGTCCTCGTTTACGGCGATGCTTTATAAAGAGAAAATTTTGGAATATAGTACCATACGGGATCCGGTGGTGAGGTGTGGGTAAGTTTGCCATCTTGGCATGAGCCGTTCGCTAGGCGCAACTTTTGTTTATATACAAATTACCATATCATAAACTTCAGAACTATCGCTTTAAATTTTATGAACGAATTGATTTATAAAATTCGATTGTGCAAATATTTCATTGCACGTGTTATAATCTATTCTTAGCACGGTTAATCTTTGATTCACACGAGTATAGCGTTGCTCTTTTAACCTATTTGTCTTTTTCATCTTTGTGCATATCAGCTATGATTGGTTCCAAATTTTGGAACCAAACAGTCTCCAAAGGATGTACGTAAATTTAACGTCAGGCGAATGTCGATGGGACACTCCCTTGGATACACGTATGTAAGTATACCGATTTAATCACTTAATATGTGTTTGCATGTTTAAAAAGGACTACTTAATCAAGATTGTGATCTTGATGTAAACACCAGTTCCATTATATACATACATTTTACAATATAAAAAAGCATTGTATAATGTAGAAAAGACAATTCATCCAGTTGAGTGGATTCGTTTCTTTTTGGAATTCATCACGTACTGTCCAGAATTTGCCGCGGAAAAGGCTCGAACCTGGGCACGTCTGCTTCGGAATCTGTTGCTCTAACCGCTGAGACCTTGCCGGGCTTCTGGAATACGATGGCCTATGGACGAACGGTATACTGGATGAGTTTATACTTGATCAAGATACTGATGTACCTAATGGATCAGGTGTTTATATCAAGATCGCATTCTTGATTAAAAGTAATTGTTATCACCGCCCGCGCAACCAATGCTTATTTAATTATTTACAAAAGACTGTCTAATGGATTTGTCGCTACAGTGCCACTTTTTTCATAAGGTTTAAAAGCTGCAGCATTTTTATTTGACAAAATGGTTTTTTCAAATGCATGCAATAATGTACTTAATATTCTTGAGCAAATTCGCCTCGATTTATGAATCAAAATCATGCTTTGCATGCTAATCTCGATAGCATAAGTATATTTGGCTTAACGATTTAACAGTTAAACATTTATTTAGATAACTGTAGTAGCACAGTCTAGTTTGTGAACCTTATCATGTTTCTAATCTGCTAACTATACGATTTACACTTTTACTGCGGCTGACTCCTTTTGGAGGATAAGCCGGCTCCAGTGACATTTCATGGAGTTTTTTTGGGAATTTGGTACAAGCAGTATGGATAAACAAAAGGCAGCCTGATTTATGCAAGCACAAAAAGCATGTTCGGGTATTGAGCTTAAACTGGAGGTGACGCAAGAAATTGATTGGTTGTTCCCATACTTCACACTCTCCAAGTTTACAATTTCTGTTTTGTTTGGCCTTAATATAATATATATATATATATATATATATATATATATATATATATATATATATATATATATATATAATTGATAAAAACGAAAGGAAACGAATGTTATATAATACTGCTTAAGATTGTGAAACATTTTAAAATTGATAATCTTATCTGCATTCACAGATCGTAACCACACGAGAATGAATTTAACGCAAGCTTTCGACAAGCTAACAGAAAAATTAGCGCTCATTTAATTAGACAAAGCAGCTGCACATTATTTATAAGTCAGTGTGTAAATCGACCAATTTCACAATTCTACATAAAGCAAAATCAGAAAAATTATTATTTATCTACGAAGCCCTTTACATAAAACAACAAGCACCTGACCTTAATATTCAAAAGTTTCATCAACATGATATTCTTATCGACTGGCCTAGAATAACAAAATTCAACAACAATCTACTAGTATCCAGCCAAGAACAAACAGGCCCTCGACTAGAATCAACAAACGTACAATCGGATTGGCAACAAACTGAAGTGGAAATAACAGAGGCGCATACGATGACAGAAGTCTCCAAACAATGTGAGCGTTTAACACTGCAATCAACACTGGCGTTGTTACCACGTGAAAACTTTGCGCAACGAGGTGAAACGATCAACTATACTGGGAAAAATAGCACCTGTATACGTAACAGTGAACAATGCGCACAATTGGTTAATTCTCAAGCTATCAAAAAAAATTATGACAAGATCTCAGACATCACTTCGCAATAGTGCGAGAATGACTTTTACATGCAAACACGCATACACACAAACACAAACGCATACACACTCACCAACTGGTCAAAACAAGAAACAGCAGTAAAAACGAGTCAGATTTGTTACCACTAGCATAATCAATTGAAAATCCAAAATGTATAAATATGTATGATTGTATAAGAGATGATTAGTATTCACGAAATAAATGGCCTTTATCCACTTCGTTATTTGTGTTTTCCTAATTAATAAGAATATATATATATATATATATATATATATATATATATATATATATATAATGAAATGAAAATATGTTAACAATATATATATATATAAATATATATATATATATATATATATATATATATATATATATTTGGAAAGCAAACAAGATAGAAATACGTGAGCATAGAGAGAGTGTGAAAAACGGAAACCAATCAATTGCGTGCGATCACACCCAGTTCAAGCTCAATGCTTGTACGTGCTCCTTCTGCTTGCATTAATCCGGCTGCAATTTATTTATCCATAAGGCTTCGTATGTGGCTAGCTCCCTTTTGGTTTTGCATTTAGTAATTACTTATGATTGCTACGGTCTGGAGAACATACGTGCGATGTTTCGTTGCTGTGTTGCGCAATTGCATACGTGTATTTACCGTTTGATTTATATATATATATATATATATATATATATATATATATATATATATATATATATATATATATTGTTAACATATTTTTATTGCAAAAGATGGAAAAAGAAATTCATCTTTTAGACCAGTGCCCAATGAGGTTGAACCCGCCTCTCAGATGACTTGCATTTGTTGTTTTATGCTATATTTATTTCATTTCGACGGCATCGTTACATATGTAATCAATTCCTGCCTTTAGGCTTTAATTCAATAAAAGTCATTCTGTCTATCTTTTAAAGGTATTTGCGATTTGTCTAGTTAATGCTTTAGGGTGAAAGCGATGCAAAATAGAATCAACCTAAAGTAATGACTGATCAAAAACATAAGTTGGTATAGAATTTAAAATTAAAAGAATTAGTTGATCTCGGTGGTGTAGTGGATTAGTTGCAGGATTCTGAAGAAAATGACCCTGGTTATAATTCTAGCCGGGGCAAGTTCCAATAATGACAATGCCGGCCCACAGGATGAATTTCCTTTGCTACCTTAGGCGATTATTATGCCAATATAAATCTAATTAGATCATCTTCCAAATTGTGTTATTGTATTGCTAAAGAATTATTAATAAACGGATTTAACTAAATTTCTTTGCCGCTTGTTTCAGGATTCATTCTTTTTTAGGCTTTGTTTTCAATGAAAACCGGAATGTGTGTTCGTGGTTTCCTTCTCATTCTGATGTTTTCAAACCTAGATTTTTAAATAAAATCTTCCCATCAGATATATAATAGATCATTTATTTCAATATCTTAGTAGAACCTCAACTATCACAAAGCCATTCAGATTTAGCCCTCAGCAAGATAAGAAATAAAATATTAATACGAGACGAGGTTTTGGAATGAGGGAACGAATAATCATCTGTTCCTCTGTTTCACTCCCCCCATTTTAATTTTATGTTTGGATTTCCTTTTATATATATATATATATATATATATATATATATATATATATATGTATGTATATTCATATAGCACATTTAGTTTGCATATTTAACTTTTTTAAATTCTCACAATCTACTTCCTTTATATTTAATATATCCGAGAGAAAAATATTCCATCAGATATTTTACGCAATATTGTTATTACAGAAAATTCATCGATGGAGAGCAGTGGTGGGAACTGTTCGATGAAGCGACAGGCTGTTTCTATTATTACAACCCACAGGAGCGTCTCACTGAATGGGAAAGACCTACGTGTGGCGCAATTATCCCACTGACTAGTCTACAGGTTTGTATATTTAAACAATTTAAATCATATAGTTGTAAACTGCACAGAATCATTTGCAATTTTATAAAAAATTTCCTAAATTTTGGTTCCTTTAAAAAATTATGTATATGCTTTTATACGTATAGTTTTAAATTGCTGAGATGTAATCACAGAAAAATGAATTAATTAAAATTTTCATAAAAGATTTTGATGAAGGATGTTTAATTATGTTTTACGAGAAATATACTTTAGTCTGGCCTGAAATATTAGTTCGTACATTCTTAGCTGAACAGCTTTGTGAATTGATGGATCCGCTCAGAATTGTGGTGCAAATTAAAAATCCTGCTTGCTAGGCTATCAAGGAAACTCCTGTGGTTGGTTGGATGAGTAGGCAAATTATCTTCTGATCAGATACCATTACTCGCGGTATTAGTCATTTGATCAAGCCATATCATATCTTTATTAACCGTGAAGCGCTTGCATGGTGGAACATCTGTGGGAGTCTAGCAGAAAACCTAGTTCAGTTGAGAGACCTGGTTAATTCTGCTGTATTGGTATAGGTTCTTCAGCAGCCCATCCTGCGGGGAATCTATGTCTTTGTTTACGTGTGTGTATTTCCTCGTTCATTCGATCAAACTGCCGTATTGCAGGTTTGCTTTTAAAATTGCGATTTTTAACTATAGTTTAGGAAAAACTATTTTTTCAATCTTATGCCTTACTTTATAGAAAATGCAATCTCAATCAATTGTACATGGTTTGAGTCGCACGTTAGTTACAAGCCAGAATGACCAATTAGCCACCGGATCGTTGGTCGATAGCGAGACAACGACACAGTCTACTCTTCCCATAAGTAGCAAACCATCTCCTGCGCATCACCAACGAACACTTCCGAATGCTGCTAGTGGTAGCAATGTCTCTTCTAGTTTGCCCAGCACTCAACCATCAATTGGTCAAATGACGCAGACTCAGAACAATGTTAGCCAGCACAGACCTCCGATGCAAACTCATCAGAATGCTGCTTCTCAACAAACGCCTGGCCCTACCAGTTTGCTGGCATTTCTTCATCATCGACAACAATTCGTACGTTTTTTTCTAGCACTACAAAATTCCACCCACTTGATATTTCTTTAGTTTAGCGAGAAAAAAGAGGCATATCTGTGTATTAGGAAGTTAGTTTAACCTGACTGATGCCTAAAATAACAGTATCCATCTTCCTACCAAATAATGTATAGGTCATTTCTAGAATAATTTCTATTTAGCAGCTAGTTGTGCCACTGGGATTTTATGACGGTCAGTTCACGTGCTTGTTATCGGCTGCACGAGACTTAATCCATGATTTCGTTAAGGTTAGCCTTTAACTTCTGTCGATCTTTGAATTAAATAAATTTTTATTATATAATATGTAGTTGTTAGTTTGAAATCTCGGTCGAAGAGATGCAACTCATACGGAAATATCATCGGTTCGAGCCCCGGTTGGGGAAATTCTAGCAAGAACTTAGACGAGTTATTTCGTGAATACAAATCATCGCTTATACAATCATACATATTTATACATTTTGGGTTTTCAATTGATTATGCTAGTGGTAACAAATCTGACTCGCTTTTACTTCTGTTTCTTGTTTTGGCTGGTTGGTGAGTGTGTATGCGTTTGTGTTTGTGTGTGTGCGTGTTTGCATGTAAAGGTCATTCTCGCAGTATTGCAAAGTGATGTCTGAGATCTGGTCATTATTGTTTTGATGGCTTGAGAATTAACCATTTGTGCGCATTGTTCACTGTTACATGTACGAGTGCTATTTTTCCCAGTGTAGTTGATCGTTTCACCTTGTTGCGCAAATTTGTATTTTGCACATGGTAACAGCGCCAGTGTGGATTGCAGTGTTGAACGCTCATATTGTTTGGAAACTTCTGTCACCGTATGCGCCTCTGTTATTTCCACTTCAGTTTGTTGCCAATCCGATTGTATGTTTGTTGATTCTAGTCGAGGGCCTGTTTGGTGTTAACTGGATACTAGTAGGTTGAAGGAGTTGCCTTGATGCGCACCTGGAATAATTGTAATTACCTGATCTGCGTTTTGACTAACGCAGCTTTCATTGTTCCAGTAATTTTCTTTCATCAATATATTTCGTGAAATGCAACTGATGAAGGCCTACGGTAAGCAAGGCCGAAATATATTGATGAAAGAAAATTACTGGAACAATGAAAGCTGCGTTAGTCAAAACGTAGATCAGGTAATTACTAGTAGGTTGTTGTTGATTTTTGTTATTCTTGGCCAATCGATTAGAATATCATATTGATGAAACAGTCAAATATAAATGTAAGTTGCTTGTTTTTCTATATAAAGGGCTTCATAAATAAATAATAATTTTTCTGATTTTGCTATATGTATAATTGTGAAATTGGTCGAATTGACAGTGTGTCCCGTTGCGAATATATGATGGGAAATAGCTGATTTTTCTGACGGTGCCAAAACATTGTTAATCAATTTCTGTGGAAAATGTTGCTGGATTCTGCTTATCAATTGCTTCTTCGTACGTCCGATATATGTGCTTCCGCACATGCATGGGAATTTGTAGACTATGCATGATTTGGTGAGAATTAGCAATTGATCTTTGGCTTCGAACCTCAGGGAAAGTTCTCCTTAGTTATTCTATTCAGCCGCCGTGCAATTATTGAAGCTGGTACGTCGCCTCTATATGGTATGTTTAGGAAAACCTGATTGACTGTATCCTCTCTTGTGCGAATCCGCGTTGGTCTGATGTCAAAATCAATGAAACGCTCTGTGTAGTTGTTATATTCACGAAATAAATGGCCTTTATCCACTTTGTTATTAATGTGTTCTTTCTTCCCAATTCGAAATATACTGTGTAATATATATATATATATATATATATATATAAACCTTCTATCAAAATTCTCAATTCAGAGCAATACGTAACTGAACGAAGTACAA
>JAQBSW010005759.1:0-54630 GCA_029291075.1 Eudiplozoon nipponicum | reverse complement strand
TGATTCTAAATTGAGCAGGAAAATTAGAATAATAGCAGCTAAATACAATATTAAAACAGTTTTAAGACAATCGCTTACTATAGGCAATAAACTACCTAACCAAAAAGAAAGAGTAGAACCCCTCGAGACATCAGGAGTATATGCGATACCTTGCAAAGAATGTAATCTCAGGTATATAGGCGAAACCATGCGACCTATAAAGGTTCGTAGAGGTGAACATAAGACAGCCTGCAAATATGGACACATTCAAAGATCAGACCTAGCTAGGCATTCGAAGGAAACGGGTCATGAAATAGACTGGGAAGGATGTAAACGCATCGCGTTATGCAACCGCAACAGATTAACTAGACTAATTAGAGAGTCAATTGAAATAAAATCAGGAAAAGGTGTAATGAATGTAACATCGGTAGAAAAATCATTGGGCCCAATATTTAATGAAGCATTTTCTATGGTCAGAAAACGTGAGGCTGCGGAACATGAATTAAGTGGGAACCTAAGTAAAAAACCTCGCTTATAGAAAACTAATTGCGAATGATCTGTACCAATATCAATTTCCTATATACTTATTTTTCTCAATAAAAATGTTCCAAAAGACGGTATACCGATTTAGCAAGGGTTAGTAGATAGAACATTAGATAAGACACATTTGACTTACATTGTCGCTTATATTTTCTATATTTATGTAAGGTAGGAATATCTTAATAAATGTATAATACGTTAGTCATAGAGAAGATATTCATGGTTAATAGCTACCATGTATCCTTTTAAGAGGAAACCAAAATGTGATAGATAGACGGATATATAGATAGGCCTATGGGTAGATTGATAGGTTTATTCTATACACATAATATATATATATATATATATATATATATATAATGACTCACACTGTTGCTTATATTTATATATATATGTTTTTATACATATTTATATGTATTTTATATATTTATATAAGGTGTGAATAAATAAATATACAATTTGATTAATTGGTAAATAAAAACAGTAAGAAAAGAATAAAATAATAATTTGAAATAGGCAAACATATATATATATATATATATATATATATATATAGGATTAGGGATGTTGGTCTCATACTGTTGCTTATATTCATATATATGTTTTTATACATATTGACATGTATTTTATATATTGATATAAGGTGTGACTAACGTAATAAATAAATATATAATAAGAATAGAAATTATTCATATTTAATAATTATCAGTGGTCCTTTTTCTCTCTCTATTTATATATATATATATATATATATATATATATATATATATATATATATATATAAAGGTTTTACGATATTATATTTAGATATATGTGTAATGAAGTATTTTAGTCATATCAGCAAATATTCTTATGCAATTATTTCCAAAAGTTGATTAACTTCGCATTGTGCTTACGATTAGTTTTTTGAAAAACGTTAGTTGTCCAGGCTATCTCTATCTTTCTCTCTTTAATCGTTCACCTAAGCGTCGATATAACATTCACTCTCCATCCATCTACGTTACTTGCTGCTCCATATTTGAACTAGTTTGTTGCTATGTGCGCAATACCTCACACACCATTGTATACATTAGAGTTCCCGGCTTTAAATAAAATACAGTATATGATAATCAAGGTTTTAGTTTTAGCATTTTTTAAAATTTTGATTACCGTGACATAGTAGCAATACCGTTATAACAAATAACAAAAGGTTCGATACTGTCTCTCTCCCTAAAATATTCTGCATACGAGATGAGATGAGGTATAGGTGAGGTAATGATTGGTCTACTAATTATAACAAGTTATATATTGAGTTTAGTTACTGAGACAAATCCTATGATTAAAATAGTGTTGAGTCAAATATATATAAATAGAATGGTTTTGGAACGAGGTTACCACATTTGCTTAAATCTGCTATTGTGATCAGTGTTGTGTTGCCTGATGATGGTGCTGGAAAGTAGGCACCGAAACGTCGCCAGTAAACAAAGATATGATAGAACCGCATTTCCAATTGAAGTAAAAATGAGTCAACCCGATCAAAGACAAAACAAAATTGGAAATAGTGACAAATCGGATCTTTGTGTAACTGCCCGTGTACAGCTACTACCCGCGTACGCAAAACGCGGCATTGATAATCTGAATGCTTACACACCGCAAAATATTGAGTTTAAATCCTATTTGTAAAGTCTGTCCTTTTATTACCAAATGAACGCCTCACAATCACCAGATCCGTTTCCGTTTAAGAATACTGTACAGATCGAATGTATTTAGAATGCACCATAGAAGCAGGTATTTCAAATTCTTCAGTTGAACCCTTTAGACTGACTTTACATTCATTAGTCATTCCCTATATGTCATCAATCCATAGTAATAAAATATGAAAAACTAAAATAGTTTTATAATTGGCGAGTGAGGTGAATATGCTCTGGAACCATAAGCTACTCCGCATTGACACAGTGTTAAGATTTAACAATGCCGAACTAACTCAGTTAAAAGTGCCTGCTTTTTGTGATAATTACGATTGACAAGTAAACAAGAAATCCTGAATTCGAATGAGAAGAGTATATTGTATTTATTAATATGGAAATCAGTGAATTAGGCCAGTCAATTCGCTCTCTTTATGTAAGCACCGCACACCAAGTTAAAATGCAAAAATTGAAACTGAACACAAACAGACAAAAAATTGTTGACATACGCGTAAATAAAGTAACTTTATCACCTTATAATTATAGTTTTTTCCATAATCAAGCGGCAATTAAGACGTTCAGAACGTTTTAAGCGATTTTTCACGATGGAGTTGTCAACTAATACTTCCTTCAGTTTTCTTTTCTTTTGCCGTAATTCACATAAATGTGCCATTCATTTGTATTGCATATGTGTTATTGAATTTGTGGTGTTATAATATAGTTTTTATGCATAAATTATAGCTTATAGGTAATAACTTATCCTTCAGCTTATATCTGCCCTTCGCATAACGTAAAGCATTTTTATGACCCCGTTGAACTGTAGTATAATTTCCCTTATTCTTAGATCTAGATCAAATCAAGGCGATACTTTAACCACATTTAATGTGTGGTTTTTGCATCTAGAATTAGTTAATGCTTACTGTTAGGTAATGTTAAATTTTAGGTGCATAGCTGTGTTCTAACGGTCGCTCCACCAACACTGTGTATTTAAAATATTATCTGGATAGTTCGTAGGACTATATCGTTACGTTATATTTAACATAATATAATGATTGTAGACAAATAAGGAGGATAATTCTATTGGGCTTCAAACAGAACTACGATTTAGATTGGATGAGTTTATGACTATTATACAGTAAGATAAGATTGTACTTTTCTATTGAGCTATAAGTAAGTATATTTTTAATGGAATTTTATTGATAATGGCTTATTGGAAATTATAAAACGACAAACGAGGGAAAATAAATTAAGGAAGAACGGCAGTGTCATATTTACATAGTACGTCAAAGAAAAGTAGATTTCATATAAATAATAGTCAGAAATCAGTAGCAGTATTAAGAATAGCAATTAAACAGTAGCGGAATAATAAAGTAAAGAACTATGAATTATTTGAACACAATGGCAGCAGCAGCATAGTTGATGTATCTCGAATTTTCGGTAGAACCTGGTCTGTATGGAGCACAGAAAATCTTAAGTACACAATTTTGTTGCCATCTAGCAGCAGGTTACTATTCATCAATATCGTAGGCTACTAATCAAGTTTCGCTATAGCAACCGTTTTCTAGGCCTTTTGTTTCAAAACTAAGCGAAGGTACAACCATTAAGCATAATTGACGGATCTCTGGAGCTCCCTCTCTAGACCGAGGAAATCGGCGATATTTAAAAAAACAATGTTGGATCATTATAGCATCCTTTCTGAACACCAGAGCCTGTCGCAAATTGTTTGTTATTGTGACACACACAGTCGAACGATTCACTGGTATGTCACCTTTAGGCATAGCTCGTCATGTCATCTTGCGCAACGATGACTATCCGCTTATACCGGTGGTGCAACTTTAGTGTACGTCGCAATTCAGTATTTTGTTTACGTATCTGTCTCCTGGTTGAAGCGCTGCTTTGACTTACCTAGTTTGCTTCTCTCGTTATTCGCGAATCCTTCTGGGGATAAAAGTTGTAAAAACTTCTTATACGGGACAAAGAAAATGTACTTCTGATAGGAGGGCCAGTGGCACTTTTTATTTGACAATAGAAGAACGGCATTTGTGGAACCAATTTGTTTTAGATTATAGCAATAAACTTGTGCAGATATTTTTAAAAAATTTCAAAAAGGAAGAAAACCCTCGATACCGAGCGCCTTGCGGTTCTTCATGAGGCTAAAAGTCTGCCATGCTGGCTTGCCTCAAAACTAACATGGCCAAATTAGGGTATAACGTATAGGTCACTTCACGCCTATGGGTTATCTAGGTAACTAAACTCACAATAACCAGATCCCCGTCATCAATCACTTTTTGAGATTATTCAAAAGTTTTCTTTTTTCTTAATTTTACTCTTTTGCATCTCATAGTATTGCTGTCCGTGATGGTGAAGCTGATGATGTGGCGGATTGAGAATATTTTGTTCGCGTTTGAGGAACTGCACTGGATTCTGGAAGGATACTTTCTGCTAATACGTTAGATCTTGGCGCACAATTTAATGAGTTTGTTACCCTTCGATGTTGCTTCTAATTCATAGTTAATTTTCAACCAGTGGTGTTCCCCATCTGTCGGGTGGATTACAGCACATCCTTGAGAAGCTTATGAGCCAGGAAGAGATCTCTTGTTTTTACAGCAGATGCTGTGTATTAAAGAGATTTTATTGTATATATAGTGAAAATTTTTTTAGCTTTAATCTTCTGAAGACACACCGAGGCTTGCTACAGTTTAAACGAAGTATTGTATAGTTTGAAAAAGGCAATTCATTCAGTAGACCGGTTTCGTACTTAGCTACAGAGCGTGTAGATTTTTCAATCGAAGTAGTATCCAGTGAATAAACTATAGATTTTATTTCACTCGATTTCCTGTGTAATCCTGTTAAACGTTTCCGTTTATCCTATTTGATATTATTGACGGTTTTCACTGAATGACGCGCCACACAATTCGCTAATGTGGCCATCTTCACATTCTGTTTTAGTTTATCCCTTTCTAACTTCAGTTTTCCTACTATCATTTGATTACGTATGCGACAAGAAATCGCCTAATTACCTGAAATGTTTTGCGACCAACACATGATTGTTCTCAATTACTTTTTACAGGGGAAGACAATTCGTGACCTCTTTTCGGGTTTATCTGTCCACAGCTTATTACAGATAGATATGCGTAGACCTATTAGTATGGGAAACACTACCATAATTAAAATTTCGAAATAATTTTCAAAGAATTCAAAACAGCAATATTGACAAAGAAAGTAATATTGTTTGAAAAAATAAAATGTAGCGATAATAGATACCACATAAATACACTACATGTGTTGTAACAAACTAACGATTGTTTCCAGTTCGCTCCTAGCTTTTTAGAACAAGAAAGCACGGAATTCATCAAAACATTATCAAAGAAGTAAAGTGTTTTCGTATTCTATGACGTGGAAACTTAGACATTTTTAACTGTTGGGGAGTGCTGGTCAGTAAAAATTATCAAGATTATGGGTTAGCAGGTAGATGCACTTTATCGAACCCTATTACTACTTCGTAGATACGACATTGTTGAATTCTTATCATTTGATTGAAATTGGTGATGAAGGTGTACTGGAGGAAGATGATAAGCTAACTTGGCAATAATGGTGTTGTGGCGAGGTTTAGCCTGCCTCATTTCTGTGAGTTACCCTGATAAACTTACTCATAGTAGATATGTATTCCTTATCTTTGCCTCTCTCTCTCTCTCGTAAATCTCACTAATAATTTGTCTAAAATACTATTTCTGCTTTCATTTATATACTTTTTTCACACCTTATGGTTATATGGCAGTGAAACATTAGTCACTTTTGACTTTGTATGGCTGGACATTATGGTAATGGTGATTATTAAGATATAAAAAATCTCTGACTTGACTAATCAAATTTTATTTAACGGGAGTCATCGAGTGAATTATCGTTTCTGGATGTCAAATTAATAAGGAATTACCAGAAAGAGATATTTATAGGGTCGATACCTACTCTTGGAACCTTCTAAATTTCAAGTCCATTCACCCGTATTGAATGAAAATCGGTATTTTAAAATTATTAACCATGAGAAGCTTTAGTTTAGCAGATACAGTTTATTAGCCTTGGTTGGTAGACTATCTAAGAGAAGGAAAACTCCGAATAAACACCATCCTCAATAGGAATGGGCGACCTATTGTTCTTTTACAGTCCACATATAACCATGAACGACTTATGCGATTATATGGCAGTTAAACATTAGCCACTTTTGGCTTTTGTGTGGCTCTGCATGAGAGAAATATTCAGTGCTAAATCATTGAGTGTGCGGGTGGTGATTCCACATTCGCAAATCAAGTATTCCAACTTGATATTAGCACTGATCCCAATACAATGAGATTTTTATATTTCAACTGAACTTGAGTCTTAATAAGTTTTATTTCAAATCTTGAATTTTTGAACATCGTACATTTGAAATATATCTCTAAATTTATTCAACTCCTTTTCTTTATTTTTATGGCTTAACATCTAACTACTTTTTATCATAGATTATATCATTTTAATTCTCATCCTAAATAGATTACTATAATTAAATTTAAACAGAACTGCGTATTTATCATTACTGTAGGGTTCTTCCAAAATAATCGTTTGATATCAGCTTAGCTTTTCAGTGTTATTACAGCTGCGAGGCAGTGTTGGAGATGCTTTCTTGAGACTGTCAGTATTCGTGTGGCAGATGCCTCCAATAAACAATGGCAATCAAATAATACTTCTGTCCGTTTCGTGGTCTGAGTGCTTGAAATAAAATAAAAGAAGGCGAATGCGCTTTTTATTACCTTTGAAAAATTTAGGCATACAAATGTAGAGAAACATTAATTAAAGATTCTATGTTTAAACATACGGTCGCGTTGTGTATGAGTCGGCAAATTGAGTAAGAATAGCGAGTTGTGCAGATGAGTTAGAAAATTCGAACCATCATATTAGAAGGCTTGTTATTCGTTTCTAAGTAAGAGCTACTATGGTCGCGTAATCCGCGCTGTTAAAAATGGACTTTGACTTAATAAAGCTAAGGCAATAGGATTATATTCATCAGTGCTGCCCTTAGCCTAAACCTTGTGTGATTAACTAAATTGTATAACACTAGACATTATGTTGCAACAAGACTTGGAGATGCGATCCATGCAGATGGAGCGATAAATGTTGCTTAGATCAGATCGATAAAACTGTATTAAACATAAGATAGTTGTTCTAATTCCACGAGTGCTTACCTAGTTCAATAGACTGATCTGATCAATATACAATTTTGTACATGCAATGCATAGCTTTAAAGGTGTAGTTAGACAAGCAAGTACTCTCTCTGGCTGATATCCCGGTCGTAACCATTCGATCAACATGGAAGCTAATCTTATTAGCTCAAGATATTACAAGCATGAACTTAAAAGATGTGAACGAGAGTACTAGCTTATCAGACTCAAATAGTTGTATTAAGACTGAAATCGACTTGGCATCTATGGGGTTCTCATTAACTAATAGGCTTAGAGCCTGTTCACAATAACAGAACTGGTCTACTTGGTGAATTACAATTGTTAATTTATGTTATATTTAGTTTATATTGATACTCTTTTTCTCTCTCTCTCACTATAGGTGATACCTCATACATAATTACGTAGCCAAGAATACATACAAACTATGTTTTACTGAGTGGTGTAATTATTACAAAGAAAATGAGACAATTGATGTCAGTCGAGGCCGCTGTAGTAGAACGTGCTCACTGTGGTTGTTTTCAAAATTTTTGTCAAATTTAGCCTCCGAAACTTCACGTCTGGTAACTTTACAGACTTGGTAAATTATATATATATATATATATATAATAAAACCCTGTTATCATACTTTAATTCAACGTTGCCACACTCTGCGATATGGTGTCATATAATGGCTGTTCGTCGTTGATTGTTTTGTTAGATTATTATTGATGAAGTTAATTTTCTAAACTAAGCTTTCTTGACCTGTTCCTTAATTACCGTTATTGCAGATGTTATTTTTTCAGTTATATCTAATTTAGGGCTTAACATTATATAGGACGGCTGTATTGCGATAGTAATGAAAATGTATGCCACCTGTTCCGGATATCAGGTTATAAATTCGCTGGGAAACGTTTCCTAGAATATTTGTTGTTGGATTATACTCTGCCAGCTGTGGTAGTTCTACTTCCTTATTTATTAATTATAATCCGCTGAGCAGAATACCATTTTTATACCGTCTTAATTTATACGAAAGCTTTATGCTGGCGTATTTTAATTATCCATCTCGCAACAAATTAATACTTATTATTATAATAATCAAGGTTGCGGTCTTAATATAAACACCTGATCCATTAATTACTTACATATGTCAGTATAAACTAAGAATTGTATAGTGTAGAAAAGGCAATTCATCCAGTAGACCGGTTTCGTCCTTATTGGGAACTCATCAAGTACTGGCCAGACTTTGCCGCGGACAGGATACGAACCTGGGCACGTCTGCTTCGGAATCTGGTGCTCTAACCACAGAGCTTTCCTGCCGCACACTACACTGCACACAATTTTCAGTTATATACTAACTAATGTAACTAGGTTAGTCTATTTTTCCTTTAGGTGGAGCTCATATGGCATCCATTTAGACCCAAAGTTCCAACTAACCATCCCCAATCTATCATTACTGAACAGACACCACACTACATTTAGGGCTTAACATGATATAGGACGGCTGTATTGCGATAGTAATGAATATATATGTCACCTATTCTGGATATCAGGTTATAAATTCGCTGGGAAACGTTTCCTGGAATATTTGTTGTTGGATTATACTTTGCCAGCTGTGGTAGTTCTACTTCCTTAATTATTAATTATAATCCGCTGAGCAGAATACAATTTTTATACTGTCTTAATTTATACGAAAGATTTATGCTGGCGTATTTTAATTATTCATCTCGCAACAAATTAATACTTATTGTTTGTTTTATTTTAATTTTGTTTCTAAATCAATTTCCTTCGTCAACTGCCGCTTTACAGGGCGAGATCTATATTTGAGCGTGCACTTGACACAGACTATCGAAATGTTGGTTTATGGCTTAAATACGCGGAGATGGAAATGCGCCATAAGCAAGTCAATCATGCAAGAAATTTGTGGGACCGGGCGGTTACACTTATGCCGCGTGTCAGCCAATTCTGGTTTAAATATGTTTACATGGAAGAGGCTGTCGGCAATGTGGTGGGCGCGCGTCAAGTTTTCGAACGTTGGATGGAATGGCAACCAGAAGAGCAGGCGTGGCACGCCTACATCAATTTTGAGTTACGCTATAAAGAGCTGGATCAGGCGCGCAAAATCTACGAGCGTTACGTGCTCGTGCACCCCGAATCGAGCAATTGGATCAAGTACGCGAAGTTCGAGGAACGAAATGGAGCCATAGCCTCGGCTCGTAGCGTTTACGAAAGGGCAGTTGAGTTTTTCGGTAACGATAATCCACAAAGCCGTCTTTTGATTGACTTCGCGCGTTTTGAAGAGAGACAGAAAGAGGTTAGGCTTACTTTTTATGCATTAACTTGCTACATTCTTATGTAGTCTATTTTTGCATAAGTCCACAATATTTGGATTCTGATCGTTTTATTTTTTGTCTTCACAGCTGTGTTGCTCTGTTTTATTTTATCGTACTAATTATGTACGCTTTAAAGTGTACAACAAGCTGCCTTGAGAACGGTTACCAGTCCACTAAAATATCTAGCTTGGTTCCTATTCGACTGTGGAAAAGATCGACTCTGCTTGGATTTCTAGGTGTATAGGCTTTGCTGCAAACGTGAATCACAGTGATACACCGACGTTCATATGTGGCTGCTTCTCTGCCGCTTATCTACGAAAATATTCTTAGTTTTGTGTTGGCTATAGAAGAACACTTGTTCGGCCATTTCTGTAGCTGTCTTTTGCAAATTCTGCAAACCATTTAGCAGCAGCCAATCCATTTCTACTGACACCATACCCAAGGTCTCGTCCGTCGTTCTTTATACCGCCTGAACTTCCCTCAGATGCCACCGTCAAGATAGGCGTATGGATAGACATTCGCCCTGTTTGCTTTTTCCTACAATGGTAACATGACCAGCGTCGCGTCTAATGCGTAACAGCCACAATCCAGTTTCATATTGAGCGTCTAGCTCGGTTTTACTACGCAATAACACTTAGTTTTAAATTGATAGGGGCGGAAATCAACTTAATTCACTAACAAGCAATGGCCGTCAGCCTCTTTTATCAGAGTATCTAAGGTAGCGCATACATCGAATTCAAAATATCACCTCTAGTAGTGGATGCTTTGTGCTCTCTTACAGTCAACATATAATGAAATACAATAAAAAAACTATGATAAAACAAAACTGCAACGGCCATCGCCCTGGATAAAAATGGTCGCCTTATCTGCTGATTCGTGTTTTATGGATAAGCAGACGCAAGTTATTGTGGATACCTTCATTTATATTTCTGCCTTATTAGCCTGATTTAAAAATTTTAAATCTAATAAACACGCCCCTGTTTAATGCAATTAATATTGTCGTTGTGAGCCAAATCAGTGAACTAAGTTTCGTATTGTTAAATCACCATACACTAAAGCTGGACTAGGTTTTCATCTTGACGCAATTGATTTGTGCATATTTAAACAAAATGGGCGACAGAATGCTTAAGCGTGTATTTTGGCCAAATCAAGAATTGAAACAAGTGTCCTTCCGACACAAATCTGAAGATACACTGAAGTCCAAGTTTACTTGTCTGTACAATGCTAGTACTACTGTTTGTGGCACTGTATGCTCCCGTAGAAATAGTCATTTGGATAATCAGACAGTTCTGTTTAATTGTCCACTATTTATTGATTAAATATATATGATAATTACGGAGTAGTACTTGTTGCTGGTGATGATAAATCGCCAGTAAGCACGAAACGCATGTGTACATTAGATTGGATATTTTGGTTCATGCTGACGTCGTATTTAGAAATACGGTATGCAATTGAACGTCTCTAAGCTACAGCTCCCAATAATCTGCTACCTACGCTATTTAAAGATGATCGCGACATTATTTTTAGGGCGTTGAGTAGCCTAGTTTGTATTATATTGCATGACAACAACTAGCCGATTGCTTTATACAAACAAAGCAATCGCATTTAATATTGTAATGACCATAGGAGTATCTCAATTTGCCTTATAGTTTGTGTATGCCGTGCACTGATGCGTGCAGTCTTGTTAAAACCATTTGAGAAAAATTTTTAAAATTTGCTAATATCGTATAATCAACACTGGCTTTAGTTTGGTCTCATCAATAGGTGCTCCTCGTTAGGTGGACAAAATGGTCTCATTCTATTGCGCTGACTTTGTCGTGTTTTACAATTGCCTTCCATGCATGAGATTATACTTTATCCTTCTGGTCACTTGTTACTAGGTGCGCAACACCTAATACATACTTGCATATATATTAGCTCTCCGCAACAAACAGTACTTAACTGTAATATATTGAATTGAATTATGTCATGCTTACCGCGAAATGTGATAACTGATATCGATGAAGGCCAGAGTGTATGGTTTAACTGGAGTAACAGGTGTTCGGAAATTGTTGTAATTCTCAATTTGGGTGAACTTTAGCATAAATTTATATCCATCAGGTTGGTACCATGTACCGACTCGGAAACCATAGTGTTAGTATCCGGTACTCATCGATTTCAAAAAGGTATCAGTTACTAACACAATAGTATCCTTTACAGACTCGGTATATATATTATATAGTGTGAGTTAGCATTGAAGTCGTATTGTCATTGACTTTAGATTATGTTAGCTTCACTATTACAGGTTTACACATTCGTCTAGGAGATAGTACCGTCCTATTATTCCACATTCTTCTACCAAATATATAGTGGTTAAAGGGCGTAATACCGGCTCCTACTGATGAGTCGCCAGTAAGCAGAAAAGAATGTGCATGAGATTATACTTTCCGTCCATGCTGCCTTCTGGTCACAACTGAACTAATTTGTAACTAGGTTCGCAACACCTAATACATACTTGCCTTCAGTTATGTTGCCCTGTAAATAAATACTATCTTATCACGCACCACTTGTGCGTAAGTCAATGTAAAGCGATTTGGACATTGTTGAAGCTACTAAAATTAACTTGAATCACTTTGAGTAGTGTATAACTTGTCAATAGTCCAGAATCAAGTTCAAGCGCACATAGAGGCACTTGATGTAAAACTGCGCGATAAATGATCTAATCAGGCTCAATGGCGATGTTTTTTATCTTTTGTAGTAAAGTAAACGTTCTATCAGTTTTGTCCTATTTTGGTAGTGTTTATTACGGGTTTACTCAAATCGTGGAATCACAGTAGCCGTCTTTCTAGACTTTAAGGGAGAATATGATTCAGTGGATAAAGAACATTGGTTGCGCGGGTGGTGATAACAATTACTTTTAATCAAGGCTGCGATCTTTATATATATAAAATAATGAATTGTCTTTTCCACACCTTACAATTCTTAGTTTATACTGACACAGTGAGTAATTAATGTGTCAGATGCTTATATCAAGATCGACAACTTGATTTTAGTTATTGTTATCACCGCCTGCGCAACCAATGTTCGTTTATTTATATAAATGTTCATTTCAATACCACATCCCCATGTAGTGTGTTGTCTGTTCAATAATGACAGATTGTGGTTGGTTAGTTGGAACTTTGGGTTTAAATGGATGCCATATGAGCTCCACCTAAAAGAAAAAATACTAACAAAGTTACATTAGTTAGTATATAACTGAAAGTTGTTTGCAGTGTAGTGTGCTGCAGGATGGCTCAGTGGTTAGAGCACCAGATTCCGAAGCAGACGTGCCTCGGTTCGAGCCCTATCTGCGGCAAATTCGGGCCAGTGCGTGATAAGTTCCCAAAAAGGACGAAACCGGTCTACTGGAAAAATTAACTTTTCTACACTATGCAATTCTTAGCTTATAATGACAAATTTAAGTACTTAATGGGTCAGGTGTTTATATCAAGTTCGCAAACTTGATTATAGTAATTGTTATCGCCGCCCGCACAGCAATGTTCGCTTACGACAAAATTAGTCCGCGCTTGGATTTCTTGCACGTATGGCGCAAATCATCGGTACTGCTATCACCTATTCGTCTACTATACAGAAGTATTTGCTTTGTGAAGTTTATGCAATATTTAGCTGATTCGCTGGGAACATCACTAGATAATCTGTTCATCCTAGTCGCTTTTTGATATTTCACCTGCATCTAAACAATAAATCGAGGTATCTCCTGCAATCGCGCAGCCTCATGTGAGCGATTGCGAATTATGCCTTCCAGATCAGTCGTGCGATTTATGATCGTCTTAATCCATAAAAGAGCGTTCGGAATACTCCTGATGCTAGACTACCATCTTTGATATCGCTCTCTTGCATGCTCCCAATATCACCCTTATTTATTAATGGAAACTTTGTCCGAAAGTATCTGCTAAAATCAACACAAAACAGAGTCGTACGTCTGTTAATTACTTATATTTTTATTAGCTGTCCCTTAGATGGCACTTTTTTAATTTGCTATTAATCCACAAAGCATATTTTAGAGACAGGAATGATTTACTTAAAATATGTTCTCTTGGGTTTTTCTTTTCAGCATGAACGAGCACGTGTTATTTATAAGTATGCACTCGACAACCTCCCGAAAGATCAATGCCAAGAGATATACAAGGCTTACACGTTGCACGAAAAAAGGTTTGGAGACCGGATATCTATCGAAGATGTCATCCTTAATAAACGAAAATTTCAATATGAAGAGGTATCAATTGGTTAGATTTTACATAACCTTTTTTATAAAAATTTACCTAATGGTTAAACATAAATTATGCTAATTAACGCGCGTTTTTCATGCCAGAATTTTTTGTTGTATTAATTAAAAATTATGCGAATTTTCTGTGATTCGATTTAAGTTGTAATCAATTATAATTATAAATGCGACTTTTGTTTTTAGTATTGTTGTCTACTTTGTGCTTTACTTTAATATTGTGTGCGCTAATTTTATACGTGCTGATGCTTTGGATGCGATTTTCCGCAGCGCGTTTAGAGCTCCTATTATGGATCCGGAAATTCGGAACTAAAACGTGCGCACGTCACTACTTAGCATTTAAGTTGAACTTTATATTTAGTAACCTACGAAGCTGCGCTACCAAAAGAAGAATTGTCCTTCAAAGGTAAATTACAATATAAACACGGAGATCGTACGATCTCCATATTGTTTATTTGTTGATTTTTAGGCTTTGCTTTATTGTGGCATTTTCGAGTCGAATTTCACATATATATTACCTCATTTTATTTTAGGAAATCCAAAATAATCCACACAACTATGATGTGTGGTTTGACTACATCCGTTTAATGGAGGAAGAATCGACAATTGATGCTACTCGGGAAACCTATGAAAGAGCAGTTTCTAATATTCCGCCTATTAAGGTGAGTTGCTATTTAACTGATTCTGAGTCTATTTGTCATGTTAAGCGTTAATATTTATGTTGCCTCTATTGAAAAAGTCATGTACAAGCCTTTATGAAGACGCGGCTGCATAGAAACCCTTAGCGATATGGCATCGAATCGAGCTCAATGGCGATCTTGTTGCAGATGTCTAGTTGAATCATCTTCGTAACTTTCTTTTCTTAATAGGGCAAAGTTAACTGCGAGGTTTGGCTTTTTTATGACGTGATAAAGTGATATCCGCAAGGAAGCTGTATTGCTGATGTTGCCTTGCCCGAATGCTATACCTGGCCATAATGGTGTTGTGGCGAGGTTCAGTTTGCTTCATTTCTGTGTGTTATCCTGATAAATTTACTCATAGTAGCAAGGTTTTCCTTCTCTCTCTACCCCTCTCCCTCTCTCGTAAATCTCATCATCACCAAATATTTGCGGTAGATCGCATTATTTTGGCGATTCGTATTCTCACCTCGTTAAACATATTTCCTAAGTTACTGATAGAGATTCCAAGATATGTAAACCTTTTGACTATGTCTAGGTCTTCATTCTGCAGTGGCAACGTTGGAGTGAGTGGTGGGTGATCCTGTAACAGTATCTTACACTTAGATGGTGCGAATTTCATACCGAAAGACGGAACAACGTCTGTTAATCTATTCAAGGTGGCCTGAGCAGCATCCTGATTGTCGAATAATAGTACGATATCGTCCGCATAGTCAAGATCGACTAGTTTATCGCCTGGGAGAACTTCAAATCCAGCATCCTGAATTTGTGGGAGAGTGTTGTTCATAATAGCATAGATTATAAAATTAAACACAAATGCGGAAATTGGACAACCTTGACGAACACCACTGCTAGTTGCAAAGTTATTTGTGTATTTGTAAAGAGAGCTCGTATAATATTAACTTACTTTTTTTACTTTAATGCGGCTGACTCCTTTTGGAGGATAAGCCGGCTCCATGACATTTCATGGAGTTTCTTGGGAATTTGGTACAAGTGGTGTCCCCTCATTAACAAATTTAGTTGGCTCACCGCTAATTGACAAGATATGGAATAAAACATTGCGATACACCGAATCAAATGCACCCTTGAAGTCTAGAAAGACGGCTATTGTGGAACTGTGATATAAATGTCCCTATTCGAGCACTTGCCTTAGCGTAAAAATATTATCTATACGACCTCGTCCTGCGCAGAATCTGGCCTGTACTTCTCTTATATGTGATTCACGTGAAGCGCTAAGACGACTTAGAATAATCGAAGCAAATAACCTTGATACGACCGAAGTCAAATTTATACCTATGAAGATGGGAATGATGGTCGACTCATTCCAGTCAAGTGAAGTAGTATCAAAAAGTTTGGGAAACGCTCCTGAAATTATATCGCCACCATCATTAAACAATCCTGGAAGCAAATCATCGGGGCCTGCGGGCTTGCGGCGCTTAAGAGATAGGATTGCATCGCGTAATTCTAACTCGGATTGTTCTTCGGGACTAACATTCCACACTGTTGATGCAGACATGCTTTCGGTAATCGGAACTGACGCTGGTGACCAAGAAAATCGATCTCTAAATTGTTCAGCCCACCTTTCAAGACGACTTATTGTACTGAATCAAAGTAACAAACTAGCAATCGGGCAGAATGATTAGACAAATCAGAAGAAAGAGTTGCCCTTTAAAATATTAGGCTTTATTCATCATATAATGCAGATATACATGCTAAAAAGACAAAAACAAAACATGTTAGTATACAACGGTGTTAATATAAATGTGTGTACAAATAAACAAACATATCATTCTCTCACTGCGATTTGTAGCGTAGCGTCAGAGTCAAAACAAGACTGTTATAGTAGCAATTCAAAGAGGATTGAGAAAACATAGTATTTAAACATTTCCACTTCGTAAAATTTATAAGAATGAACACGTTGTTGTTGATTGATAAGGTTTTCGAGATTCTCTGATAGGTCACGAGCATTTGAGTTATCCGTAGATTCACCATTTGCCTTAATATTATCAATATCAGTATCGTCATTATAGGAGGTTTGTTCATCAGCAACAACCGGTTCATTTTCACAGAGTCCCATATTAGTTCCAGCTTCATTCATCAGTGCGTCGGAGCCTTTCGGGGCTAATTGACGGATAGATACTGTATCTTCTCTTCCATCAGAAAAACGAACATGCGCATAGTTAGGAGTTGCAATGAATTAGTTCAACTTCTTCCACAGAGGGGTCATATTTAGAAATTCTAGCATTCTTCTTGAGTAAAACTTTGCCAGGAACTAGTAAGCCAGGGTTGGGAGTGTGTTACCAAAAGTCGACCTTCTAGCCTGTGTCGAAAAAGACGCTCGTGAGAGGGTTTCGTTGGTAGATGTGCACAATAATGAACGGATTGAATGTAATGCATCCAGCAGCACGCATTCCCAGTTTTCCAACTGAAAGCCTTTTTGATCTGAGAGCGAAGGATCGATTTCCATAAGGTACCATTCATTCTTTCTACTGCAATCCCATTTCCTTTGGGATTATGAAGGAGTCGTTCTACTCAGCGAAGCTATACCGCCTTTTTCCCGAAGAAAATTTTGTACCTCGGTCGACATGAAGGAAGAACCTCTGTCTGAGTGAATGTACGAAGGCATCCCAAACATTGCGAATATTTGACACAGGTGAAGTATGACGGTGTGACTGCTAAGGTCAGGACAAGCAAATGCAAAGGGAAATCGAGAATATTCATCGATGACATCAAGTAGATAACGATTACGGAGTTGATGAAGGAAGAGGTCCTTGCTAAAATCGATAGATAACCGCTCAAACGGTTGGGTAGCTTTGATTAATTGGCCTTGAATTGCCGAAGGAAATCTGGGTTTGATTTCAGAGCACTTCACAATCTCAGGTCATTTTTTCGAATTTCATCAATAGAATATGGTGAAGTGCGAGATTTCACAAAGATGCAGACGAGAAATCTAGGGATGACAAAAGATGATCATGTATTTGTTTTAAATCCAGTCCATTTAGAAGCGCACCACAACAGGATCGACTTTAGTGCATCTGCTGCTTTATTATCTTTTTCCGGGTCTATAGACAACATCGAAGCTGTAAAGGTGATAATTCCATTTTCCAGCGCAAATTTTATCGTTCTTCACCCTTCCCCGATTTTGATTGCCAAAAATAAGGAAACAGATCTTTGATCGGTGACAAGTTTGAAATGGTTACCCAAAGAAAACAAATGCCTCCATTTTCGAATGAAAGCTTCAACCACGGCATAGGCTTCTTTTTCAACAGCTGAGTGATGTTTTCAGATGGCGTCAACGTCCGAGAGAAAAAGCGCCACAGGTCTTCCATCTTGGTTCAAAGTGGCAGCAATAGCTACGTCCGAAGCATCAGTTTCGACGACAAACGGAATATCACAACGAATATGAAGCTAAAAGTTGCTACGGCTAATTCTTTTTAAGATCATCAAGAATTTTGTTTCACAGAGACGGGCAAAGGAAAAGTTCGATTATGAATACGAGTGAGTGGATTTTATCGGAGAAGTTGGAGATCCACGGCGAATAATAAGCGAAAAATCCCACAATTCTTTGTTGCAGATTGCACATTCGATGGTGGTGGGAGATCTTGTGCAAGGCTTTAATCGGTTAAGGATCAGGTTTAATTTTTCCATTCGATATTTGAAAACCAAGAAGAGTAATTTCTTTAGCTGCGAAAATGTATTTTGATTCATTTAAAAAGTCAATCCATATTTTTTAGCAGCATTAAGAAATTTATTTGAGATTTGTTTCGTGTTCAAGCGTATCTCTCCCGCAAACTGTCACATTGTCCATGAACGATGTATCTGTGAGATGTTCATGTGCGATTATATGATCCATAGTTCTTTGAAACATGAGACACCATTCGTCACTCCAGAGAATGCGACGGAGATTAAAACAAGCGTCCACACGCTTCGAAAGCAGTAAATACCTTTTCATGTTCTTGGATAGGTATCTGGTGGTAAGCGCTTTGGTCCAAAGTGCTGAATATATGATATTTTGAAATGGTTTCAGCCATTTGGTCTATTTTCGGCAAAGGATAGGCGTCTAATAGTGTGAATTTGTTGACTGTTTGGCTGTAGTCCACAACCATACGTTTCTTGTGATTCTCATTCGAGAACTTGTGCTCTCCACGGGGATGTTGAAGGTTCGATAATGCCATCAGAAACTAATCTGTTTATTTCATCCCGGATAAATACCATTGTTTCGATTGTACCTTCTTGATTTCGTAGCAATAGGCCTCAGTTAGCAGTTAAATGGTGGAAAAGAGGCGGGGACGTAACAGATGCAGGTTTCAGTAAACAGACGAGTGAATGACGATTTATGACCACCAAAAGGAATACACTTTTATGCAATCAAGGAAGTCGACCGAGTACGTCAGTACAAAGATCAGAAAGTAGATAACGATATTTTGATAAACATGATTTGTATTGAATCGACTGCAAAACAATGACCTTTGGTATGACTCGAAAATGAGCTAGACTTCATGGTTATTGTTTCTTGAGAGGAGTGAATTTTCCGTTGTTTTTTCAAACGAGAGGCTTCTGAAACATAACTACGGGAACTGCCTGTATCAATGAGAGCATGACAATTTATGTTATTGACTTCTGAATTTATTACACATTTGGTGGAACAATCGGAACAGCTGCTAATACAGTTGCAGATATGGTAGGATAAACGTCGAAACCACTGGGCGGTGATTCTTAGAGCGACATACCTTTTGAAAATGTCCTTTGTTTCACAACTTTTACAGAAGGCGTTTCTGGCCGGACATTTCCATCTTAAATGATAATCGTACCCGCAAAAAATTTTTGTTTAACAGCAGCAACAAGATTATCTGGGATTATCGGAGGTTGATGAAGGACAGAGTGGCTGAACTGTTGCAGTGTGTGCAGAATTCAAACAGTTTTGATATGATAATGATTTGCTTTTCCGCCATTTCGAGACCACGTGCTTGATCAAAAGCCGCTTGAAAATTAAGTGAGTTGTGTTCTAGAGACGTTGTCTGATTGAATTGGACTGATTCCATTAATGAGGCATCGCGCAGAGCATCGTCTCGATTTTCCTCGGCCGTAGTTGGTTTGAAATTGCATTCCCTAGCTAACGATTTCAGAATCTGAACAAATTGATCCAATGTTTGTCCATTTTCTTGTTTAGTAGTCGCGAGTATATGACAGACAAAGACTTCATTTTTCGGTCTGACATAGAGATTCATTAGAGTTTTGATAGCATGATCATAGTATCACAATCAACGATGTGTTCATATACGTTAGGAGAGACGTAGGAAATAAGAGTGTCTGTTATCGGATTCATGGATTCGACCGCTTTCAGGAGGCCACAGAATGTACGATACCAATGATTCCATTGTTTTGCTGCATCTGGTGCACTAGGTTCAACATCCAATCGCTCTGGTCGTATTAGGCGTTCCATGATTAGGTTATATGATGAATGTCATTGTACTGAATCAAAGTAACAAGCACAGCAATCAGGCAGAATGATTAGACAAATCAGAAGAAGAGTTGCCTAAAATATTAGGTTTATTCATCATATAATGGATATACATGCTAAAGAACAAAACAAAACATGTTAGTACGAACGGTGTTAATATAAATGTGTGTACAAATAAACAAACTATCCTTATTTTATCGGTTATTAAATTGTTGTTACTATCATTTATAGTTTCACTAACTTTTTAATTTTCGCGGATAAGTTGGAACAAACAGCGTCTATGACCTGACGCGAAAGCTACTTCCATTTCCTCAGTCTTTCTGGTCCAAAAAGTTTTCGAGATTAAGTTGGCGTCTTATATTGCGGTGAGTGTTATTATAAGTCGAGCCAGGTGCAATTTGGCGCATTATTTCGAGTATCTCCATGGGCCACAGAGAGCCAGGATTATTTTGGAGGCCTGCCAATGCCACATACAGTAGTACCTGCATTGTGCATAGTGGAACTTATCTTGGACCAAAGTATATTCGGATTTTCGCCATCCAGACCAGTTAGATTAGCCTTTAGAATATTTTCATAATTTTGTCGGAAGGACGGTTGTTCGAGTTTGCCTACATCAATTTGGGGTTTATTCTTAATTATTTTCCCGGAAAATTTTAGTGCAAATCTACAACGGATAAGTGCATGGTCCGAGTCGACATAAGTGTTCCAAAAAGAACGACAATCCTGGATGCAACCACGCCATCTATAACTAATTGCTACATGATCTATTTGAGTCCACCGTTGTCCGGGTGCTGGAGGACGCCATGTAGCACAACGTCTAACACTACGTCTGAAGTTTGTACTACTTAAATATAGTCTATGTTCAGCGCAGCTATCCAAAAGCCGTTCACCATTATCGTTGCGAGTCGAGCTTAGAGTGTATCTTCCATCTAAATGAAATTCTGTGTTACTTAAGCGCCCAACTTGAGCATTCATGTCACCCATAACCAGGACTATATCCGAACTTCGTGCTTTACTTAGTAAGGAGCTTAATTCGGAGTAAAAAGCGTCCTTGCTTTCTTCTGTGCTGCAATCGGTAGGAGCATATGCAGATACAACGAAGAGGCAACGATGATAACGGTTTTTTGCTTTGATTTTAGTAGATGTATTTAAGCGTGCCGCACACAATCGACTATTTAAAGGGATCCATTCAATTAAGCAAGCTTCAGCTCGCGCGCTAAGGGCAATACCAACGCCCCATTTACCGGCTTGAGAGGACACTGTGGAACCAGATGTTCGAAGCCAATAACGCGTAGATAGGGATGGTGCAACTAGTTCTGTAATACACGTAGGATCCTGTATTCTGGTTTCAGATACGCAACATATGTCGACTTCTAATTTATCCAACGTACGAGAAAAAGATTCTTGCTGTCCAAGTTGTTTTAATGTTCGCACATTAAATGCGCCTACGTTAAAACCTAACCTAGGTTTAATGAATGATCGTCTACTAGAACCGTTTTCGATATTTGGCAACCTGATGTTGGGATCAGTGTTATGTTCTAAACCAACCATATTTATAGTATCTAAAAGAGTGTTATTGTTAGATTGAGTAGAAGAAGGGGAAGGAAAGGAGAAGGAATCGAATATAAAGTTGCCTGCAGTAGCCCGATTTCGCTTATCCAACCTGCGCGGCTAAGCAGATAAGGCGACCCTTTTTTATACTGCGCAACGGCCGATGCATTATGTAATTATTGTAAGTTGTACTTTTCATGGTTATATGAGGACTGTAAAAGAACACTAGGTCGCCCATTCCTATTGATTGTTTGTATTCGGAGTTTTCCTTCTAGATAGTCTGCCAACCAAGGCTGATGATCACTATCTGTCCAGATGCCAGTGGCCAAAGTTTCCTTCAGCAGCCGATACTTACCCTTCACGTCTGGAACGCTTGCTCTCCTTCCGTCACTACTCATTTAACAAAAAAAGTTACAGTGCAGTTAGACCAAACTCGAGGCTTCACATGATGATGATGGCTGTGTCCCTTTATGGCCCGGCAAGGTTCATGATACCATTGCCGGGTTGACTAGCTTGATCCCGTCGGTCGTCAAGACGGAATTTCTATGGCTACGAGCCAAAACAAACAACAAAAAAACAGACAACTTTATTTTACTTTACAGACTCGATATATATATTATATAGTGTGAGTTAGCATTGAGGTCGTATTGTCGTTGACTTTAGATTATGTTAGCTTCAATATTACAGGTTTACACATTCGTCTAGGAGATTGTACCGTCCTATTATTCCACATTCTTCTACCAAATATATGGTGGTTAAAGGGCGTAATACCGGCTCCTACTGATGAGTCGCCAGTAAGCACGAAACGAATGTGCATGAGATTATACTTTCCGTTCATGCTGCCTTTGGTTTATCCTTCTGGTCACCACTGAACTAATTTGTTACTAGGTGCGCAACACCAAATACATACTTGCATATATATTAGGTCTTCGCAACAAACAGTATTTAACTTTATTTTCGTTGCTTTCAAAAATTGACTGTGGCCGCATGTACGTTTCCCGTTTCCTTTTGGTTTTATTATGTATGCTTATCCAAACGTTATCCCCCCTTGCATTAAAAAATTACTATAAAAAGTACCAGATAATAATAATAATATGTATAAATATATGCTTTCATAAATGATTTATTTGTCAACTGAAATTGCAGATAAAGAAAATCCTGCACAGTGCAGAGAATTACAACCTCTTGAGTAACCGCAAAACCGCCTGAATCTGTGGCCTTCGCGATTTTTCGTAGCTCATTGGAATGAAAATTGAAGAGGTTCTGTTGAAAAATAGTATTCCAATTTTAGTGGGTATTCCACTAAAACTGTCGTTATATCTAACGGAGATTATCATTAGAAATCTTTTTCTCGGTATATGCATTATATGCTAAATATCCCTGATATTTCTATCATAGGTGGTTGTAGTACACTTCGTGAAATTTGTTCTCGACGCGATGATGTTAACTCGCGTTATCGAGTTTATCATCGGGATCACGACAAAGATTCAATAGAGTTATAAATCAATTTATAACATTTGGTTCACACGGACTTATTTATGTTTCTTTTCAACTTTCACAGCCGGAGGTTTTTAACGGTAATCCTTTATTGTATTTACAATGATTGTTTATCATCATGTACATAAGTATAAATATATATATATATATATATATATATATGCGTGTGTGTGTCTGTGTGCGCACCTGTATATGATTACATAAATTATAATGTTAAGGGTGTAGCCTTCTATGTATGCTGTTCTACGTTCTCTTGTCGGTTAACTTATCGAGTGTATGGTATCCTTATCATACTGTTACAAAAGGATAGATTTTTTGTAATTTTATTACGGAGAGCCAGCTTCCAATGCCGGTACAAAGCTAGAACCGGCGTACGCAAAACAAGGCATTGGAAAAAAGGATAGATTATTTATTTAAATCAAGGTTGAGATCTTAGTATGAACAACAGTTACATTATATTCGTACACCTTGTCAGTAGGAACTAAGGCTTGTATAATGTTGAATAGTAGTTCATCCGGCAGACCGGTTTCGTCCTTATAAGGGACTTTTCACTTTCTGTCTGGAAATTGGCGTTGACAGGACTTCAACCCACACACACGTCTGCTTCGGTGTCAGGTGCTATAACCACTGAGCCGCCTAGCCGCACACTACACAATTTTCACCAACTAATGTTTCCTGATTAGCCTTTGTTTTAAGTTTAGCCTATATGACATCTCTTTAGACCTAATGTTTCAACTAACCATTCTAAATCTATCATTATCGAACATACACAATGCTACCTGGATAAGTTGTGTTTAATGTAAAATTAATGCAAATAAACGAAAAATGGTTGCGCGGGTGATGATAACAGTTTCTTTAGTTAAATCAAGTTTATAACCTTTATATAAACACCAATCCCATTATATACGTGCATACTTCCAAAAATTTATGTAGTCTCGTGCAGGGTGACTCAATGGTTAGAGCAACAAGTGCAGTCCGGGACAAAATTCTGGACAGTACTTGACGAGTTTTTATGGAGGACGAAACCGAACTTCTGCATAAATTGATTTTTGACATTATGCAATGCTTAGTCTATACTGAATATGTACGAAAACAATGGGACTGATATTTATATCAAGGTCGCAACCTTGATTTAAACAAATCGCCCGTGCAACCTATTTGGTTTTACTGGAATCCCAATGGAGTAAAAGTGTGAAGACATTAGCAGCTCAATATAACATCCTAGCGGTAGGAAAATTAAAGCTTACATTAGCCAGTAAGATACAGAGCAAGAAGATGAGAGTCAATCACTTTAATAAAAAATAAGTATATGAATATCAAGCAAAGATTGTAATTTGATTTGTACCCAGTAAATTTCTAGAGTGTATCACATGAAAATATTGGCACGTTTGTAGAGCTAGCGAGGCACTCAATGGAGACTGGCTCAGATAGATTGGAAAGGCTGTAAACGCATTTCGATATATATATATATATATATATATATATATATATATATATTGTGTGTATATATAACAATAAAAGTTATTAATAGAGCACATACTTTTATTATAAATAGATATTTATAATCGAAATGGTCACCAGTAATGTTTGTTTTAGTTTCCTAAAAAAGAAAAACATTGGACGCAAGTTGTTGACATATGCATAACTCCATTCTTTCTCTATTTTGACTTCGTCAAGGCGCGCACTAACTTATGAAAGAAAATAATCCTTACTTTAAGGCTTATTTGCTCTCCACTCTTTACCTATTCAAGTCTGGTTTTCTATTTTTGCATGCGCCAGAAATGAATTTATGGGCAAGCGAGCTGGCGTTAAACTTTGTTTTTTCTACATTGGTTAAATTACGTTCATCGCCGACTCTATTTTTGTGTTGTCAATTATCGATTTATTATACAAGTGAGCCGAAACCACATTTTTATGGTTGTACCTAATCAACATATTTGCGTTACTGGGAGAATATGTTTTATTTATGTATTTTTTATGCGTTAGTAATTCATTTCTCGATAAGACAAGTCGACATTGAGCTTCACTAGTTGTAATTGTGCTCGACTTTTTTAGGAGAAACGTTACTGGCGACGCTACATCTACTTGTGGATTAATTACGCGCTTTACGAAGAGCTGACAGCCAATGATATCGAGCGGACGAGGCAGGTTTATCAAGTGTGTCTGGACCTGATACCACATAAAAAGTTCACATTTGCCAAAATTTGGCTTTACGCGGCCAAGTTTGAGATACGTCAGAAGCAACTTACAGTTGCCAGAAAGCTGCTGGTATGTTTATTTCTCACATATTTTTATTCTTAATACTCTCGTTTTAATTAATCGGTGTGCCTTCCTTCAGAAAAAGAGAAACACATCTGCGCCAACTATTGCGCAGTGCACTCAATCTAATCGTAATCAGGAAAGTTACCGTGAGATTATTTCTAATTTATTCTTAATACGCATAAAATTGATCAAATAACGCTAAAATTCTTATATTCAGTTTAAGTGCCAATACTGTGCTGTGTAGAATCTTGAATTTTGCAAATCATATGAATATATTCGTTCATTTTTTAAGGTCATTTGTGCGTGCTTGGGACGTACTTTATATAAACCAGTTGCACAATATTGCAAAACCTCTGCCAGTCACGCGTACTGACGCGTTTCATCCTCCTACGATCATCCTGAGAATATGACGGCAAACTGACTTGCAAGCATCAAATGCATATATATGGAAGGCAAAGTTATATATATATATATATATAGGGTTGCGCAATCAATGATAAACATTTCTTTAAATCAGATATGCGTGTTTTGTTCGTTTGCTCTATTATATTCATAAATTTTCTTTTAATTATGTAAATTACCGTGTTTCTGGAGTCACGATTGAATTATAAGTGGTATCCTGAAATTACCTAGCATCAATTGCCAGTAGGTCGACATACAGGTACAAGATTACACGCATCTTTTGGTGAAATATTGAGGCATGGGCTGAAGTTTATCCAGTAAATACAAAACTGTTATAAGTCGTAGTAAATTATAGCAGTTGAATGTGCATGAGATTTATACTTTCCGTTCATGCTGCCTTTGGTTTATCCTTCTGGTCACAACTGAACTAATTTGTTACTAGGTTCGCAAAACCTAATACATACTTGCATATATATTAGCTCTTCGTAACAAACAGTATTTAACTATAGCAGTTGAAGTTAGTTATATTTTATAACTAGATTTAAATCATATTTCTCAAATTGCTTCATCTGACACTGGAACTATATATATATATATATATATATATATATATATATATATATATATATATATATATATATATATATATATGACAGCTATTTAAAACTTATATATATATATAAGCTTATAGTCGTCGTCATACATATTTTACTTACTCATTTAACTGCCTTGATATCGATTGGCCTGTGAGTTCAGTTATATATTTCCTGAACACTTGGTCAATAATTTGATGCCTCAATACCAAAACAGCAAAAATAGTTTATTATAGTTATTATTGAATATTTAATCATAATCAGAGGATTTGACTATATATTTTGCTGGTATAAAATAAACTTAGCATAAGATATTTAATGCAATCAATCAACTAGGCTAGTTTGGAACTCCATAAAGTAATGTACAATATCGTTGTGTCAAAGATCTAGGAATCTGTAAGACCATATTTCAATAGCGCACAACAAAATTGCACATATAAATGCATTTTACACGATTTTCAAGGCATATTGGTATTTTTGTTTCGCAATAAATGACAAAGGTTGACGAAAGTTGCTCGAGCTTCTGCGATTCTTTTACTCATCTTGACATTCATATTGCCTTAATAATTGATCCCGCTACCATGATATGCACACTTGTCAACTACATAAAAATCTTCATGTTGCGGCCGTAAAATTGAAGTGAGTCATTGGTGATTCTATCGAAGCATCATACAGTTAGATTATGTTAATTACTTACTAAAATGCAGAACGACTACTGGTAATCTATTCGAGGCGTCAAGGAATAAAACAACATTGTCTACATAGGTAATATAAATTTATATTCCGACTGGAAGACTTTTCCATCTGCATTCTTATAGTTTGTTTCTGTATTTCAAAATATAATTAATTATATAATGAAACAAAAATGCGTAAAGTGGACATCCACTGTTAGTTGTAAAGTTAGCCATATTTCATTGTAGGCTCTAACGAGACCAAAAGTGTTTGTAAAAATAGCTCGAATAACATTTGCAATTTTAGTGGGAACTCAACCTTGCGAGAGAATATCTATTAAAACGTTGCACTCCGCTGAGTCAAATGCGCTATTTTGGAACACCGATGTAGATATCAATCTTCAAGTTTATTACTTTATGTAAAACTAAGATGTGTAAAAGTTTCGTCCTGGTCATTGTCTAGCTTGTGTTTAACGAGATGCCATGAGACGGCATAAGATTATCAAAGCCAAAACCGGAGTCAGGTTTATGTAACAATAATTTCTTACGTTTTCTGATCACACCTTTTGAATGACGGTCGACTCTTTCCAAACGCCCGCAGGGTTTTCTTATTCCATGTCGTGCGAAAAATATTCATAATCCTGCAAATTTGATCGCCACAGACCTTAAATAAGTCCAGAATCGTAATATCGGAGCCTGCAGATTTTTTATACTTGCGAAATAAGATTGAATTGCCTATTTCTATCTCTGATAGTTATTTAAGATTATAATGTCACAGTATTGGTCTAGGCAAATTTCCGGATTAATTTTATAGTAATTTATCATTTCACTAACTTTAGATTTTCGCGTACGTTTTGCGCAAAAATGCTGGAAAAAAGGCATCGGGTGTCTCCTGATGCGAACGCTTCGTCCATATCTTCAGTTACTCTAGTCAAATGCATTCAAAATCAATTTTAAGACAGCTTATTTAAAATTACCTGATCTGTGATTTGACTACCCCAGCTTTCATTGTTCCAGTAGTTTTCTTTTTGCAATATACCTCAGAAGTTTAACAAACGAATCTAATGAAGCAAGGCTTGCTTCAAAAGAAAACTATTGGAACAACGAAGCTGCTTTAGTCAAAACGAAGATCATGTAATTTCAATTAATCCAGGCTCGCATAAGCAATCTTCATTCAAGAAGCATTTAACATGGAATTATAGCTACAACGCCGTTAAATGGTGAAACTCGTGAGGCAAGTGTCTGCTTGCTACATTAGTTTTTTTGTTAAACTCGTGAGGTATATTGCAACTGATAAAGGCTATCGGTAAGTATTGCCGAAATATATTGCAAAAAGAAAACTACCTGAACAATGAAAGCTGCGTTAGTCAGAACGCAAATCAGGTAATTTCGATTAATCCAGGTTCGCAAAAACAATCTTCATTCAGCTTATTTGAATATCTAATATCTCTACGAGCTAGTAGGAAGTTGACGTATATTTTTGATAATTTCCGGAGTTTTCAGTACCTTAATTTTACACGTATTTACAATTTTGCAAACAGGACTATAAGAATTTTGCATAGCGGTTCTTATCTTCATCTACAGTAGGCTCTAACTTTTACTTTAAATTCGAACTAAACTCAACTAGAGAAACTTCATATTTTTCTGGAAAATTGGCTGTTTTACAATGGCAATTTGCATGAGCTGGGTCGACAGACCTGCATCCAACCACGCTATCTGCAATTGATTGTTACATGATCTGTTCATGTCCACGGTTATCCGTAGACCGTAAGACGCTATGCGGCGCACTGTCCTAAACTATGTATGAGAATTTCGCTACTTAAATTTAATGTTTTCCAAGTAGCTATTCAAAAGTCGGTCCCCATTATCGTTGCGCATTGAGTGTATCTGCTACCTAGATGAAATTCTGCGTCGCTAAACTGCCTAGCGTAGGCATTCATGTCATTCATAACCAGGATTAAGGCTGAAAATCATTCTATACTTATTGAAGAACATAGGTGTGTCGTCTTTAGAGCATATACCGATACAAAATAAAGGCGGGGTAAATTATGGTTTGTGACATTTATTTAAGTAGACGCCTTTTTACGCGTGCCGCACCTAGTTATCTGTTTATGGTGAATCATGCAGTTATACAAGATTCATTTCGTTAGCTAAGGACATTATCAACTCCCCGTTTACCAGCTGAAGACAATTTCGTGATATAAGAGTTTCGAAGCCAATAACGCGTAAACAAAGATGATGTACCAAGTCGGTAATGCCTCTAGAATCCTGCATTTGGGTTTCATATACACAAAAAATATAGATTTCTAATTTATCCAAATTACGAATTTCGTGTTTTCCAGGCTCGCGCATTAAATGCGATTATGTTAAAACCCAACCTAGGAAAGCGCCAGAAGGAACGACCTACCAAAAATATATTTTTCTATATATATATTCAAAACTTAGAAGTAATTCGCATTTTTGATGGCATGGCTGATTAATAGCAATCATGGGCCAAATTCTTTCGAGCTCAACTCCCGGCCTCGGAAATTACAAAAATAGAAGATGAGTGCCTAATATGAATAAAATCGATGCAATTAAGGAATTACATTTCTTTTCTAATTTTATGTCAAGTTTATGCTGACAAATTGATTTTCATCATTTTTGGGTTTTGAAATAAATAAATGTTAAACAAGAATGCTATGAGGCCGGATTCCGTATTCACAATTAGGATTATAGGCAGTGTTGCGAGATGGTGCCTGCATAATTTGTAAAATTTCGCGCATCTCTACCTTTTCAATTTACAGGTGGTTACAGGACGTTAACACTGCAAAATTAGCATCTATTTTTATGAGTACGCTTGCATGCCTGGTATGTAGTATGAGGAGCAATTATGAAACATGCTAGTTTAGTAGCGGACGCCTCATCCAGTAGACCGGTTTCGCCTTTACTGAGACTGCTTCAAGTAATGCCGCGGTCGTGGCTCGAACCAAGGCACATTTGCTTCAGATTCTGTGAGTGTCGATTGCGCAATTGACGTTCTGCCGCACACTACGAACAAGTTTTGGTTGTTTTTGTTCGCGTTCCCCTCAGATTGAGCGCATGTGTCGCAAAATTGGTGTTGTGCGGCAGGGTAAGAACAGCGAATGGAGTCACAGACTCCCAAGGCACATGTGCACTTGCTCGAATCCAGCATTTGGCAAAATTCCATACTGAACTTGAAGTGTGTCCAAAATGGACTAAACCAGTCTAATGGATGAATAACGCATTCTATATTACAGAATGAATAGTTTGTACTGACAAATGACTATATAACATGGTCGACGGTGTCAACCATGTTTCGATGGCCGATCGTACATGGGCTAACGGGGCTATGGCGGTGGTGTCACCATGGCTTGGTTGATCTCCGACCGGCAATCGGATCTCCTATAAAATACCACATGAGCCCGACGACGGCACCATGACTCGGCGTATGTTCCCCGCCACAAAAGGGTTCAACAGCCACAGGATTACATGGACTCCTGGACAGTACCCCGTACTTCCGAATGGCGAATGAGCTCTCAACAGCCACCGGCAACCATGCAACTTACTGCTGCCTTGCAGACTGCGCTTGGATGTGCAAAGGCTAGAGGTGCGTCCTCGATCAAAAAGCCGAGTGGTGAGGGGACACCACTTGTACCAAATTCCCAAGAAACTCCATGAAATGTGGAGCCGGCTTATCCTCCAAAAGGAGTCAGCCGCAGTAAAGTAAGTAAAGTAAAGTAAGTATACATAATGGGATCGGTGCTTATATGAATCTAGAAACCTTCATTAGTAAAAACTGAATAATGTCTTTTTTCTTTTTTTTAACCATATTTAGGGGAGCGCCCTAGGAAAATGTCCTAAAGACAAATTGTTTCGTGGCTACATTGAAATTGAGATTCAATTACGTGAGTTTGATAGATGCCGGAAGTTGTATGAGAAGTTTTTAGAGTTCTCACCAGAAAATTGCACCACATGGATGCGAGTGAGTATAACCTATGCGATTTTATTTTTTTATATTTGAATGCGAAACTACCTCTGTTAAAGGTATTTGCGCTGAGCAATGTTTGATTATTTTTCTTGATAATATTTATTGCGTCTAAATAGTTCTCCAACACTAACAAATGTAGTTGTTTTTTACATGCCTTGGTGTATATTTCGAGCAAACTTTTGGTTTACATTCACACGACTCCAATATCGCCACCGCAAACCGGTGACAAATCTTCATTTTAGGGCCAATTTTCAGTTACAACTACTTATTTTTTATGCAATGTATGCTAGAAACTGTTCACTTAGCACTGTTTTCGCTTAGTGCGTAGGCTTGGCTGAATTTAAATATAATATTTGATTATGCAAACTATACATTGATTTTGTCACAATTTTTTTGTGGAAAACTTTTAAAATTTCCGCTTGAAACGGCTTTTCTGAAGCTCTCTTACTGTAGTCAATTTAACTATGTTTGTCTTTTAGTACGCTGAAATGGAGAGTCTGTTAGGCGAGCTAGAACGGGCTCGTGGTATCTACGAGCTCGGTATTGCGCAAAGGCTGTTAGACATGCCTGAGCTTTTGTGGAAAGCGTACATTGACTTTGAGCTGGAACAACATGACTGGCAGCGAGCACGACGACTCTATCGTAGGCTTATGGCAAGAACGCAACACGTAAAGGTAAATGCATAAATGGCACTTTAATGTCACTTTCTTATTGGTTATCCACAAATGAACTTTACTACTTACACTCACACCTATATATGCATGAATGCATTCATACATACGTGCATTTTTGCATCTATTCATGCAAGCACATATACATGCTTACATACCCTAATAAACGAACACATTCAAATGCATATACACCAATACTTATCTAAATCTACATACTTATTTGTACTAGCGTATGTGCTATTACACACCATGTTTGAAAACTTTTACTCAAGCATGTATAGGAATATATAAATTCTTTTTAAAAAAGACATGCATAAATATATACACGCATCATGTCAAAGTAATTTTTACGAAGTAGCTATTTAAATATCTCTTCCTGATGGGTTGTAGCCACAACTACATACATACATACACCTACATGAAAGCGCACACGCATCAAATCATAAAATAATACTATAATCCATAATTGCCCAGCGCCGTATAACTATAAAAAGGAAAATAACGAGGTACTGATATTTTAGGCGGGGATCTAATTACTGTGAGTATATTAACCTATGTAACACTCAAACGAGAGAAATGCTAAGTTATTTTGAAGGCAAATGGGATCATCGGCAATACATCTTCCTTGTAGTTTGCAATGTATCAACACAACAAAACCTCGCATCTAACTCCGCCTCACTTTGAAAAGAAAGTTACAAAAAAACCTGTATGAAGATTCTTTAAATAAAGTTTTCGAGCTTAAAGTAAACACTAATCCCCTTGAATTTAACGAGTCGTCGAACAACATATTTAGAACTACCGCCAGTCGCAACGCACTGATCCCTTTCGACCTTCCATGATCATCATCAGTGTACGACGGCAAACTGACCAGCGAGGATCAAACCGCATTGCATTTATATGGAAATCAAATTTAGATATGCGGCTCTCACCTCTAGCAGTCTCGCATACACTGAACTTGACTGGAAATGTCGGCTGCACAATTTCTATGCAGTCACGAACATTAACTGTTTGTTCCTTTCGCCACACACATATATATCGACAAAACAATTAAACAGTAATTTATTGCGTGGATGGTGGTAACAATTCTTTAAATCAAGTTTACGAGCTTGAAGTAAACACCAATCCCATTGTGTTTAATCAGTCGTCAAGCAAGATAACAAAACTACCGCCAGTCGCAACACACTAACGCGTTTCAACCTTCCATGATCATCATTAGAGTACGACGGCCAACTGACTAGCGAGGATTACACCGCATTGCAAAATGTATGATGGGCGATTCCATCAAAGCAACACTAGTAGCGTCTCTTCATTCCATACAATAAGAAAAAGGTTAGTTAATGCTCCGTACTTATCCTGATGGCTTTTCGCTTTGTTCATACAGACATATTTTGGAGAAGCTGGACACGCATTTTTCCGAGAAAATTGATTTTTAACGTGTTCAGCCCAACTGTGAAGACGATAACTTTTATCGGATATTATGTTGTTGCTGCAATCATTTATAATTTCCATGACTTAATTTTTTAACTGTTACGTGATTAAACTGTAACAACCACCAGCTATTACCAGATTCGGACGCTTCTTCTATCTCTTCGGCCTTTCTGGTCCAAAAGGATTCAAGTTCAACTTTTATGCTGCACCTAGTTTCTAAAATCCCCATACATTTAACTGTGACCTAATGTCTAAGGTAAACTATAGTATCTTCATTGTGAATGATGGAACTGATATTCATGAAAGTAAATTTGAATTTTCATCAAATAATATTTTCGTATTTTGTCGGAATTTAACTTCCAAATTTCAGGAAAACTACAATGGATACGTGCATGGTCCGAATCGACATTTGTGCCAAAACGAACGACAATCCTGGATCACCATTTGAGCCTAACGTATTCTTGGCAATCATAATCTAGATTATATCTACACTCGATATTCGGCTCTGTGATATGATCAACATCCTCTATATTTTTAGCATCTGAACCAGCGTTATTGTTAGATTGTAAAGACAATATATAAAGAATCGTCAATGAATGTATCTGCAGTAGCCTGATTTATCTTATTGACCCTACAGGGTAGAGCAGATAAGGTGTGATGGCAAAATGAGTAAATTGTAGTGGTATCAAGTGATACATTTCTTGAATTATAATATCCTACGAAGATTTCTCATCTACCACATATACATATCAAGCCATGCACCTGAACAGCCTAGGTCGCGTGACATGAATCAGTTGTAAGCTGCTTTCTCAAACGTCGATCGAGGCTATCCGAAGATGCAGCAATGACAACACATCGCACAGTGATTGTTAGAACTGGTTATCCCGTAGATTTTTATGCCAGATTAACAAGTCTGGATGGCCCGTAGCCGTAGAAATTCCGGCTTGACGACCGGCGGGCTCAAGCTAGTCAACCCGGGATTGGTAGCATGAACCTTGCCGGGCCATAAAGGGACACAGCCATCATCCCGTTTCATGTGAAGCCTCGAGTTTGGTCTAACTGCGCTGTAACTTTTTTGTTAAATGTGTAGTGACGGAATGAGAGCAAGCGTTCCAGACGTGAAGGGCAAGTTTCGGCTGCTGAAGGAAACTTTGGCCACTGGCATCTGGGCAGATAGTGCTCATCAGCCTATCTAGAAGAAGTACAACTTACAATAATTACACACTGCATCGGCCGTCGCGCAGTATACAAAGGGTCGCATTATCTGCTGAGCCGCGCAGGATGGATAAGCGAAATCTGGCTACTGCAGACAGCTTTATTTCCGTTTCTGCCTCCTTTCCTTCCCCTTCCTCTTCTCAATCTAACAATAACACTCTTTGAGATATTATAAATATGATTGGTCTAGATTATAACACTGAGCCCATTACCAGGTTGCCAAATATCGAAAATGGTTCTAGTATTTAATGGCATCTAATCGAGCTTAGTGACGATTTTGTTGCAGATGTCTAGTAGATTCATCTTCGTAACTTTCTTTACTTAGTAGGGCAAAGTTAGCTGCGAGGTTTGGTTTGTTTATGACGTGATACAGTGAAATCCGCAAGGAAGCTGTATTGCTGATGTTGCCTTGCCTGAATGCTAACTTGGCCAAAATGGTGTTGTGGAGAGGTTTAGTTTGCTTCATTTCTGTGAGTTATCCTGATAAATTTACTCATAGTAGCAAGGTATTCTCTCTCTCTCTCTCTCTCTTTCTCACTCTCTCTCTCTCTCTGCCTCTCTCTCTCGTAAATCTCACTAATAATTTGTCTAAAGTCACTTATATACTTTTTTCACTCCTTATGGTTATATGGCAGTGAAACATTAGTTACTTTTGACTTTTGTATGGCTGGACATGATGATGATGATGATGATGATGATGCTGATGATGAATAAGTCTCGATATTTAGCTTGCAGTTGACAAAATCTTTCGGTGGCAATGGAACTTTTCACAACGCTGTGCAGCTAGTGGCAGTTATGCTTTCAGCACTATAGGATAAAATCATGAATACTCTTGTATTGAAATCTCTAGACTTGCAGATATGAACGAACGGTTCCGCAGTTTCAGGAATCTGCCACGAGCAGTTGTGGTAATGGTAATTTGTGTAGAAATTTCTGCAAATTCCTATGCGTATAGTCTAACGAAGGATATACGCGCCATTCAACTTCATCATATTTTCCTTATCAAAACCAAACATAATGATCATTCTGGCGAACGTAATGTCAGAAAGCCTGATATTAGCACAGAACTCCATTTGGCGAAGGCGCAAAAAGTCGTTCATTATTGGGTACAGCTCAACATAACGTAAAACGCGTCGTACAGGCGAATACAAATATGGTTTATTTAAGCAACAAAAAGTGGGTCACTGATGTTTTTGGCGGAGCACTGATACAGTGAAATGCATAAATTTTGTTCATGTATCACATTTCTAATTAAAAGTCTATCTATCTCGATTGATAAAAATTTGCAAAGCTAGTGTATTTTTTCTACTGTAGATGTGATACAAAAGCACCCATTTATTTAGAAAAGTTTCCCACTTACTAAATTCGTCAAAACCTTTTGATCCTCTATTCCATCGAGTATTTAAAAAATCCGTAGAATCATCGAATAAAGCAGCTTTGCCGTTTCTTATGATGAGGAAAACATCCTCGTTTATTAAAAGAGCGAGCTTTTCTATGGGTTTGTTATGATGATTCTATAGTCACAACGGTGTGAATCACAGTTTAAAATATGTGCATAAATGGTAAAATTTTATAGGTTCCGGAGGAGCTGCTCTTCAAAAACTAGAATTGTTCGTACGTCAGTTAAGTTATACAACACTTCTTATATATATATATATATATATATATATATATATATATATATATATATATATATATACCGTAATACATGGAATATTATTTATTAAGTTAACAATATTCTGAATTCGTTAGTAATATTTTCGTTCATCAAATAATAGCAAATCTCGTCTTTCTTGCGATTCTACAATACTGACTATATATATTTATAACATCTAATAATTAAGATTTGAATTTTAAAATGCTAGAATGAATATTCAATTATTGTGATTTAAAATGCAGGAATTGATGAAGGATACAGACTTCACATAGTTCATAATAGACTTACACGTATGAGTATCTAAAATTAATATATATATATATATATATATATATATATTTATATAATCTAAGGTTCTGTCAATTGTTCGAAAGTGCTTATTCTTTTTTCGTATATCTGGAAGTTTTTCGTTTATCATGTGTGGCTAACTTATCTCTAACTGTATTTAGTAGTTTCTTTAAAGGCCTTGGAAGGAGAGCAATGATACGTTTCGCAATTGCAGACGTTTATTTACTCTTATAATTGAAACATACGTTAAAGTTACAATATGCTTTCATTCGGAAACAATTTCTATTTATCTTTCCACAAGAAAATGGAACTTTGAATTTTTTCATAAAGCTCGCACCATAACGGAAACTTACTCAATAATTCGACAATTGTAATAATTATGTTTAAAATTGTTCTAGGTCTGGCTTAGCTTGGCGAGCTTCGAGCTCTGTGCTCAGGATGTTATACCTGAATTAGACGATGGCCAAAATCAGCAGCTAGAAAATGAAATGGGGAGCGGAGAAATAACGACTGATACCGAAGTGGAACAGCGCGACTCAGAAACCGGTATGTCTGCAAAAGAGATAAAAGAGCATAACGAAAAGGAAGCTATGCTGGCAATATCCAGGGCACGTGAAGTTTATCGCGAAGCAAATAAAAGTTTGAGATACGTTAGTGATCAGGAACAGCGCGTCAGGTTGATTCAGGCCTGGAAAGATTTCGAGGCGAGTTTATTTTATATAGTTTATGCCTTTTGTTGGCTGATATCTTAAAACAGTACAAAAATATAATAGTTTCCTAATCAAGGAACCCTGGTACCATTGAAGTTTTGGTCATTCCAGACGTATTAACCTTTCCGCAATTTCCTTTGTTAAATCGTGCAATACACGCATACATTACCATGTCCCGTTCATTTCTTTAAGAACTATACCTAGGATGTTCAAATCATGTTTATAGTTGTCAATTCTTTTTTCCGCTGAGACTTGGGAAATAACTATCTATAGCTGCAGTGGCCTGAAAAGCTTCTCGAATCAATGTCATGGCCCCGTGTGTCCGTGGATCATTCACGGTAAAAATCCGCAAACATTTAGGATGAACATTTTCGAGCTACCCGTATCTACCAGCACCTATAAGTGAGCAGTGTGTTGCATCTTATTTTATAATAAAGGAGAAATTTAACCGGAACTTTTTAAATATAACTCTTTGGCAACTTTAATAAACGAGTGCAACTGTTCTTTAAATCAAGTTTGCGTGCTTGAAGTAAACACCAATCCCATTGTATTTAACCAGTCATCGAACAACATAACAAAACTACCGCCAGCTGCAACGCACTGACGCGTTTCGACCTTCCATGATCATCATCAGAGTACGACGGCAAACTGACTATCGAGGATCAAACCGCATTGAATATATATGGAAATCAAATTTAGATATGCGGCTCTCACCCCTAGCAGTCTTGCATACATTGAACTTGACTGGAAATGTCGGCTGCACAATTTCTATGCAGTCACGAACATTAACTGTTTGCAGCTTTCGCCACATATACATATATAGGCAATACAATTTAACAATGATTGTTTGCGCGGGTGGTGGTAACAATTCTTTAAATCAAGTTTGCGAGCTTGAAGTAAACACCAATCTCATTGTATTTAACCAGTCGTCGAACAACATAACAAACCTACCGCCAGCCGCAACGCACTGACGCGTTTCGACCTTCCATGATCATCATCAGAGTACGACGGCAAACTGACTATCTGAGGATCAAACCGCATTGAATATATATGGAAATCAAATTTAGATATGCGGCTCTCACCTCTAGCAGTCTCGCATACATTGAACTTGACTGGAAATGTCGGCTGCACAATTTCTATGCAGTCACGACCATAAACTTTTTGTAGCTAGAGGTGAGAGCCGCCTATCTAAATTTGATTTCCATATATATTTAATGCGGTTTGATCCTCCATAGTCAGTTTGCCGTCGTACTCCGATGATGATCATGGAAGGTCGAAACGCGTCAGTGCGTTGCGGCTGGCGGTAGTTTTGTTATGTTGTTCGACGACTGGTCAAATACAATGGGATTGGTGTTTACTTCAAGCTCGCAAACTTGATTTACAGAATTGTTACCACCACCCGCGCAAACAATTATTGTTTAATTGGAGTGCAACTGTTGAAGATTTTTAACGAACACCCCTGTAACTAACATGTAAGCTGCGCCAGTCATACGAAAATGGGGGACTGTTTTGGAGGCCCTGCTCATTCTGTTTAAATTAGCAGTCTTTTCTAGAACACTAAGCATTTCTACATAGTTGTATTTATCGCCACAGTAAAATATTATGAAATATTTCAGCGACGGTTACATATCCACGTATAGGCTGGTTGTGAATTAACTCACTGTTATTTGAATATTGTTTTGTTTTCAAATTAAAGCTGGAATACGGCACCACAGAATCAATTGAGGAAGTTAGTAAGATCGAGCCACGACGTGTCGTGCGCAGTCGGCGTGTGGTTGCAGGCGACGCCGACGTCTTATCCACAGCCGGTTGGGAGCAATTTGTAGAATACATATTTCCAGATACTGACGCTGAAGCGCCGAATAAGCGTCTTTTGGCAATGGCGTCTAAATGGGCTGAGGCCAAAGCTGCACGTCGCAGAAAAAATAAGCAAGTGGCCTCAAACTCTGACGACGACGACGACGATGAGGATGATGATGATGATGCGGACGAAAACGATTTTGACGATGAAAATGAGGACAGCGATAGTGACAGTAATGATGCTAATGCGGAAAAAGTTTCCAATGCAGGTGATTCAGATGCAGAGTCGAGCAGTAGATCTGAAAGCGAGCAATCCGACGCTGAGGTAAATGGCAAGGATAATTCTTCAGATAATTCACAGCATAGCAACATTTCTGCACGGAGGCTGACTAGAAAAAAACGAAGACGTACCCACGTTGTGTCTGAAGTGGACAAAAAAACAAATCCAGATAATGACGGCGATGACGATTATCACTTTTCAAAAATACACAGCGCTGACTTAGATGCAGATGATAATGATGTTCTAGATGAAGCAGACAGAAAACATGACGCTATGCTGAAGAAGGCGGCTATCGAAAGGTCATCTAATAGTGAGGCTGTTCAGCTTCCCGATGATGAAGATGATGACAGTGATGATGAAACATAGTCTAGCGTAAGAAATCAATAGTTGGAAATTCTGTATAGCGGCTACTGGGATTTATGCATTTTTTCTTTTTTTTACAAGGTTTGTACAGAACGTGCCAAAATTTCAGAAACTCAGTTGAATTGCTAAAATAAATTTCATTTTCGTTTTCTATCAAACTTCTTAGCCTCACATAGAATTCACTTTTTCTATGTTATTATATATCATTTGACATTTACTTGCGTATCATTATTTAATGAAATGGGGTTTTCCGTGTGTGGAAACCAAAGCATAGAACAGTTTAAAACGGTTAAAAGGCTCGAAAATGTTTGCATAACAGTGAAAACGTTGCGTCCATAAGAAAACTCACGCACCGGCGTTTGCTGGTTCATTGATAAATAAGGCTACGCAATTTCTGATAATTGACACTAAGAAATATGACGAGCATTCCAACAAATACAAATTGTCAATACATCATCATCATCATGTCCAGCCATACAAAAGTCAAAAGTGACTAATGTTTCACTGCCATATAACCATAAGTAGTGAAGAAAGTATATAAGTGAAGTTAGATAAATTATTAGTGAGATTTGCGAGAGAGAGAGACAGAGGCAGAGAGAGAAGTAATACTTTGCTTCTATGAGTAAATTTTTCAGGATGACTCACAATAACGAGGCAAATTAAACCTCTCCACAAAACCATTATGGCCAAGTGAACAGTCGGGCAAGGCGACATCACCAATAAGACTTCCTTGTGCATTTCATTGTATCACGTCATAAAGAAACCGAACCTAGCAGCTAAGTTTGCCCTAATAATAAAATAAATCTAGGATGATGATTCTAATAAACATCTGCAACGAGAGCGTCACTGAACTGGATTCGATGCCATATCGCTAATGGTTTCTAACCAACAAGTATGATGTGCAAGAGGACCTCACCCTGGCAGACGAGTGGATCCTATACTACCCAATATGGATGTAAGTGACTTGAATTGTTTCTGCCATGTCTAAATCTGACCTCCATTTTTCTTACGCCAATTTGGTACTTAATAAGAGAACAGAGCTCTACTAGGCAATCTAACTGAGGGCATACGCAAATCGTGACCGAGCCAACAAAATTGATGGGGCCTCATTTGTATTTCTAACAACGAGCTCTTATTGTCAGATCGAAAGATACGCCTACGGATTTCAACGTTAATTATTCGGTGGTGGTAACCAACACATGCTAAACTTCTCAATCAACGATGATCGAATGCCTGGAAGCGTCTCAAATCATCAACTCTAAGAGGCGAAATTTCACTAGCGTATAGTAAGACTGCACGTGCAGATGCATTGTAAACACAATCTTTAAGGCAAAGTGAAATATTCGCGTTTCTCCATAAATGACGAAGGTTTGAGAAAGCTACTCAAGTTTTGGCGATCCATTTTCTCACCTCGACGGACATATTGCCTAAATTATTCATAGAGCTCCCAAGATATGTTAACCTGTCAACTATGCCTAGATCTTCATTCTGCAGTCCCAAATTTGGAATGAGTGTTGGGTGATCCTGCAGCATATCGGAAGCCGTAATAACGCCTGTTATTCTATTCAAGGTGGCTAGGGCAGCATTCTGATTTTCGAATAATAGTACGATATCGTCCTCACAGTCAAGATCAAATAGTATATTGCCCGGTAGAACTTCAACTCCAGCATCCTAAATATCTGGGAGAGTGCTGTTCATAATAGCATCGATTACAAAATTAAACAAAAATGGGGAAAAGTGGACAACCTTGACGAACACCACTGCTGGTTGTAAAGTTGTGCGTTAATTCGTTGTAGACCTTAACGCGACCAGAAGTATTTGTGTAGGGAGCGCGTATAATATTAACAAATTTTGTGGGCACACCACTCTTCGACAAAATATGGAATAAAACATTGCGATCCACCAAGTCAAATGCACCCTTGAAGTCTAGAAAGACAGCTATTGTGGGATGGAGATATAAATGTTGCTGTACAAGAACTTTCTTAACGTAGAAATATTGTCTATACCACCTCGATCTGAGCATTTAAATGTAACGTTGATTACGGTTTCTTGCATTGATTTTGATAGATGTATTTAAACGTGCCGCACACAGTCGACTATTTAAAGGGATTCATTTAATTAGACCAGCTTCAGCTCGTGTGTTAAGGACAATACGAACGTTTCATTTACCGGCTTGAGAAAACTGTGTAATCAAATGTTTGAAGCCAATAACGCATAGATAGGGATGTTGCTACCAGTTCTGTAATGCATGTAGGATCATGTATTCTGGTTTTAGATACGCAACATAATTAGATTTCTAATTTTTCCAACGTACATGCAATAGCTTCTTGATGTCCAAGTTGTTTTAATGTTCGAAAATTAAATGCACCTACGTTATAACCTAACGTAGGTTTAATGAATGATAGTCTACTTAAACTATTTTCGATATTTGGCAACTCGATATTGGGCTCGGTGATATGATCAACACCAGCCATATCATTAGTATCTAAAAAAGCGTTGTTGTCAGGTTGAGAAGAGGAAAGCGAAGGAAAGGAGGCAGAATCGGAGATAAAGTTGTAAAATACTACCCGTAGATCTATTATCAAACGTTAGCTTAGTTTTGAAACCGATCGTGAATCGGTCTTGACTAGAAAGCCTGAAGACTAGGAACAAGGTTTAACATGGGTTAAAAGCCGACTGAATTAAGTCAGTGATAAAATAATAAATCGAAACAATCTTATAAACGATAAAATGCGTCGTCTTGTGCTAATTGGTTAAGTTTTATATTAAAATCACAGAACTGTGCTCGACATCCTTATCTTCGCGTTACAGACTTAGACCCGGTGGTACAACAGTACCAGATAAAATGCATCGTCTTGATAAGTACTTTACTTTACTTTACTGCGGCTGACTCCTTTTAGAGGATAAGCCGGCTCCATTGATATCCCGAATTAAGCCTCTCCATGCCGGGCGGTTGGCAGCCATTTCGGCACATAAAGAGGGCCAATGACGCTCCCAGTGACGCGGACCATAAACATTGCGTAAACCTAGGAGTTCCATGTCCGATTTGATTGTTGCAAGCCATGTCTTCAGTTGCCCACCTCGGCGGCGGCGCCAGTTTGCACATTGACCTGGGTTCATCACCTGCCGTACCAGTTCGTCTTCGGGTTTGCGTAGTACGTGCCCGAACCATTGAAGTCGACGATGTTGGATCCAGACGGATAGTTGCATGATGTCCCCGCATTGGTGACGAACAGATGCGTTCGACACCCGGTCCATCCATTTTGTCTTTGTGATGTACCTAAGGCACCAATGGTCGAATACTTCAAGCTTTTTGGAGTCCTCAGAACGTAATGGCCAAGTCTCACAGCCATACAGTAGCACAGGGCGAACAGTAACCTGGTAGACTCGGATTTTCGTTTTGAGGCTGATTTCACTTCTTCTCCAAAGTGAGTTCTTCAATTGTAAGAAAGCAAGTCTGGCACGGTCGATGCGTGTTCGGACTTCATTCTTTGCTTGACCAGTTGGAAGTATTTTTGAGCCAAGGTACGTAAAATCGTCGACTGTTTCGATTGGGCTGTCGTACACCGTGAGCTGCTCATCAGATGAAGATACACCGATGGCGAAGGCTTTCGTTTTGTCGGCATTGATTTCCAGACCAACGGCTGATGAAAACTGGGCCACTTGATCCAAAACGGTTTGCATGCTCCCAAAGCTGTCAGCAAGGAGAACAACATCGTCTGCGTAATCAACATCCGTCAGCCATAGGTTATTTGATACTTGAACGCCTCGGAACCCAGTTAGCGCGTTGCTCAGAATCCAGTCAACCGCATAATTGAACAATATGGGTGACAAGGGACATCCTTGTCGAACCCCAGTGTGCAGACTGAATTCATCCGATTCTTCTCCGTAAACACGTACTCTGGCTTTGGTGGCTGCATAGTAGGCCTTGATCAGATTGACGAGTTTTATGGGCATTCCGTCGAGCAGCATGATGTTCCATAGGGAGTCGCGATCAACAGAGTCAAAAGCAGCTCGGAAATCAATAAAACAAGCGACGGTTGGTTGTTGAAATTCGTTGCGATGTTCCAAAACTCGCCGTAATGTAAAGATCTGATCAACACAGCCTTTGCCTGGGCGGAATCCACCCTGATTGGGACGGGTACGGGCATGCCGCTCATTACAGAAGCGGTTCAATAGAATCGACGCCAACAGCTTGGATGCGGTGTTGAGAAGACTGATACCACGGTAGTTTTCGCACCTTGATCTATCACCCTTTTTGGGAAACGGTAGCAGGATTGACATTCCGAAGTCTGACGGGCATGCTTCCTGTTCCCAGATAGAAGAGAACAGTCGATGGATTGATGGCAGTAGTGTGCCTATACAGGCCTTGTAGATCTCTGCAGGTATTCCATCTTCACCGGGGGATTTCTTGTTCTTCATGCGCTGGATGGTCGTAGCGATCTCAACCTCAGTTGGGGAAGAGCAGTCCACGTCGTAGCTGGGTGTAGATGTTGTAGGTGGTTGCGGTGGGGAGCGGCCACTGTATGGTCGGTTCAATAACTGCGAAAAATGTTCAACCCATCTTGCGATTTTGCCATTGACATCAGAAATCAAGTCTCCTGTTGCGCTGCGTAGAATTGTCTCTGCATTGCGCTTACCAGATGCTTTACGTATAAGACGGAAGAGACCCCCGAAATCACCGACGTTTGCAGCCGATTCCATGGCGGAAGCCATTTCATCCCAGTACTGCTTACGGTCAGCCCGAGCAGACCTCGTGGTTTCACGTCTCAGGTGGCGATAATTAGGCGCGTTATTCATCCGGGCATCTCTTGCTTTTTGTGACGCCCGTATCGTGCGTTCAGAGATCCAGTCTTTATGGTGACTTTTGATGGTTCCGAGCGTTTCAAGCGCAGCTTGCTGAGTAGAGAGTTTCAAGTTATTCCATTGATGCTCCACATTGGTTTTATCTACGGCATGAGTTCCATCGTCAGCGGAAGTCAACTTTGCAGTGATTGAGGCAGATAGTGCTGTACAACGGGATGGGTCCGTTAGGGTTGCAACATTCAGGCGTCTCGACCTACCTTACCGTAGGTCTAAATATATTGCCTAAATAAAATTACTGGAACAATGAAAGCTGCGTTAGTCAAAACGCAGACCAGGTAATTTCAATTAATCCAAGTTCGCAACAAAGCAATTCCTTCAAATCAATCGGTTATTTGAGCAAAACAAACAGTGGTATAAAATTGCCTCCAGTCTGATCTCGTTTAGTTTCTTCAATTCTCTTACGCCGTTTTAGCTTCGCTTCAATCACATACAAGAGTAGACGCTACATGTTGAACAAGACAAGGGTATTTATATAATATTTTTAAGCATATTCTGGAAGAAATGCATGCATATCACCGTCAAAAATAGAAGTCCGGTCTACTAAAAAGGGAATACCCCCTAAATTGGTGAAGATAATATGAGCTTTGCGCACATACACCCTTTTCGCGTCAGGATTTATAATTAGTTATCGTTCAAATATATTAAAAAAATAAATACTGTTTGTTGCGGAGAACTAAAATATATGCAAGTATGTATTAGGTGTTGCGAACCTAGTAACACATTAGTTCAGTTGTGACCATAAGGATAAACCAAAGACAGCATGAACAGAAAGTATAATCTCATGCACATTCGTCTCGTGCTAACAGGCGACTTATCAGTAGGAGCCGGGATTATAGGACGGTGCAATCTCCTAGACGAATGTGTAAACCTGCAGTAGTTAATCGAACATTATATAAAGTTTATTATAATCAAGGTTGCGGTCTTGATATAAACACCTGACCCATTAATTACTTACATGCATGTCAGTATAAACTAAGAATTGAATAGTGTAGAAAAGGCAATTCATCCAGTAGACCGGTTTCGTCCTTATTGGGAACTCATCAAGTACTGGCCAGAATTTGCCGCGGACAGGATACGAACCTGGGCACGTCTGCTTCGGAATCTGGTGCTCTAACCACTGAGCTATCCTGCCGCACACTACACTACACACAATTTTCAGTTATATACTAACTAATGTAACTTGGTTAGTCAATTTTTCCTTTAGGTGGAGCTCATATGGCATCCATTTAGACCCAAAGTTCCAACTAACCATGCCCAATCTGTCATTACTGAACAGACACCACATTACATGGGGAAGTGGTATTGAAATGAACATTTATATAATTAAACGAACATTGGTTGCGCGGGTGGTGATAACAATTATTATAATCAAGGTTGCGGTCTTGATATAAACACCTGACCCATTAATTACTTACATATGTCAGTATAAACTAAGAATTGTATAGTGTAGAAAAGGCAATTCATCCAGTAGACCGGTTTCGTCCTTATTGGGAACTCATCAAGTACTGGCCAGAATTTGCCGCGGACAGGATACGAACCTGGGCACGTCTGCTTCGGAATCTGGTGCTCTAACCACTGAGCTATCCTGCCGCACACTACACTACACACAATTTTCAGTTATATACTAACTAATGTAACTTGGTTAGTCAATTTTTCCTTTAGGTGGAGCTCATATGGCATCCATTTAGACCCAAAGTTCCAACTAACCATGCCCAATCTGTCATTACTGAACAGACACCACATTACATGGGGAAGTGGTATTGAAATGAACATTTATATAATTAAACGAACATTGGTTGCGCGGGTGGTGATAACAATTAATATAATCAAGGTTGCGGTCTTGATATAAACAGGTCTAGGAGATTACATCGTCATATTATCCCACGTTTCTCACCCAAATATAAAGTGGTTAAAGGGCGTAATACCGGCTCCTACTGATGAGTCGCCAGTAAGCACGAAACGAATGTGCATGAGATTATACTTTCCGTTCATGCTGCCTTTGGTTTATCCTTCTGGTCACAACTGAACCAATTTGTGTAGGTTCGCAACACCTACTACATGCATATTAAAATATTCTTTTTTTCGACTTATGAATTTTAGATTCTATTATGCTCTACTCAACTATAAATTGAGACTGCATGTGTCGTAGTTGGGTCATGCGTTATAGAAGTATGTGAAAACCGAGGTTCTGCCCATGCCACCATAACTAGACTAGTAGTCTAATTTCGGTCTTGCTGTCTAAATTCGCATCAGTCACATACTGTCACTCACTTCAATTATGCAGCATTAATATTTTATTGCTGTTTCAAAAATGTTGTCGATATAAAGACGACGACATTAATAATAAAATCGAAATGGCAATGTAGCCTTTCTAAACTTAATACATTCGTGAAGAAACAAATGTATTTAAATTCATAATAAAGGTGCAGCTCGATGTTATAATGTGCAATTGTGATCCATCTGTTATTGTCTTAGAATTTGACTAGCATTTCTTCGAAGAAAAGTAACAGTGACATCCGCAGACGTATTTTGGATCGGTCAAGACGGTTCATATATTATGCTGGCGTGGTAACATTTGACGTATGCCCTGAGTTAGATAACTCAATTAAGCACAATTCTCAGTCAGAGCCAAATCGAGCACTGTTGGACGAAATCTGACAAAATAAAATTGGCGTTAATCACAATCAAATAGGCAGTTTAGTTCCAGCTCTTCTACCAGTATAGGAACTGCATAATCACCGAAGATATTATTTTGAAACTACGCGATATAGCGTCGAAACCTGCTTCGTGACTATCTTGTTCCTGATTTCTATTGAAGTAATCCTCTTTAGTAGAGGGAACTGCGAAATCTTTTAATGCTGTTTAAAGGGAACCGTATATCCTATGCCGCGTTGCCTCAAAATGACCTAGTTTGTGTGTTGTGTAGGCAATATCCACACTGTATTTTAACATTTTTAAGCAGTGCTTTGTTTTTTAATTATTAATTTTGCCCATGTAATAGTTTTTCAAAATTATGCGGCAGTGAACCAATCATATGTTAAATACTATAGTATTGCTCTTTGTGATTATGATGATTAATACCAAAAATGCAATATATATTCTTTATTGGTTTATGTGTAGCTTTTTATCAGAATAACATTACTAACAATACAGAAGTACAGATGTGTAAAATTATAAAATTATTCTATTTACAAAAATATGTTTACAAGCTCGTAAATGAGTTCTTATTCGTGTGTCACCTGAGGCATCCAAAAAGAGCTAACAGCACACTCCGTAGCATCAAAGAAAAACCAATTGCCTAACCGGGCACCCTTTTGTGATATACTCTAAAAGTGAATTATGAAATATGTAGCAAACATTTTAGTAAATAATTAAAATAAACATAATTATTTTTTAACTGAATTTATATAAATTTAATCTACTAGCGTTACAAAATTTAACATATAACAAAACATCGCATAAGGAGTGCCACTAAATCCTGGTTAACGGAATCTTATTTCGAATCTGGAAAGCTGCAAAAGTGTGATACTTTTGCGATATATTTTAGAGAATTTATTACAAAAATATTTACATACAAAAGGAAAACTCAGACAATAAAAACGCAGCATGTAATTTAGTTGGTTAGTGTATATTTGTTGAAAGAAATTGACAAATATATAATCTATAACTTTTTTTCTTACATTTATGACCTCTTGTGCGACAAGGCCACCGAGAACTGCATTTGCCGCAGGAAGCCCACGCTTTCCGTGAGATCTGGAACAAAACCGATGCAAATAGTCAGACAATTAAAACAAAATTACAGCATAAGAGGCAAGAATAGGAAAATTAACCTAGCCAGTTTATCAATAACTGGCGCAATAAAAATTTTTAATTTTGTAATTAATTTTTAAAAGTAGTTAGTTTCCCCCTTTATTGATTATTAATATATTCTTAATGAGAACCATCGACAGGAACGAAATAAATATCGTTGCATAATTTGTGTTATGCTAATATAAACCTATAAATATTTATTTAAATCAAGGTCGTGGTCTTAATATAAGCACCGCACCCATTAAGTGCATACAATTGTCAGTATAAGCTAAGAATTGTATAGTGTAGAAAAGGCAATGCATCCAGTAAACCGGTTGCGTCCTTATTGGTAACGAATCATGTACTGACCAGAATTAGCCGCTGACAGAGCTCGAACCTGGGCACGTCTGCTTCGGAATCTGTTGTTCTAACCACTGAGCCACCCTGCCTCATAATTACTGTCGTTCTATAATTTATTTATTTCAAATTTGCACAGGACATACACTTGATATTCATAGTCATTAATAGTGCAAATCTAAGAAAGTAAGCAATTCAAAACATTTATAAATGAGATTAGAAACACCAAATCGCAGACTTTATACTTGAAAACAATGCATTTTTTATGCTAATTTAAGATATCTAGCTAATAATCTTTAAAATACACGAATATTCATAGACATGTATTGTTTAAATTTCCGTCGCTTACTCAAACAAATTTTGCTCGCATAACAGTTCAAAAGGAATTCCATTCTTTGTAGAATATGTCCGCCAAGAATCTAACAACATTTCACGCGTTACGTTGTCGCAGTCACCAGTTTCTTTCATAGCTAATGCAAAAAAGTATAATTGTAATATAACATACAGCTTTTCAAGTCGAAAAGAAATGGAATTACTACTTTCTGCACGGTAAATATAAGATAACACCAAAACAATATAATGTAAAATAACGAATAAAAAGCCCTCATATTAAAATTCATTTTTATAATAGGTCGTTCAAACCAATTACCTTTTTGAAATTCAGCTAATTAAATGGAGTTGATGACGTTCAAGCAATATTATTCAATACGACACTATGGACCGAAAAACTGATCAGATCCATTTGTTGAACTAGAGATAAATGTCGGTAGTGAAGCATCCGCATTGAAACATCAATGTTTAAATTATTACGTAGTACCGTACATTTTAATACGATTTTAACAGTTAAAACTGATCACTTGATTTAACTAGAGAAAATTGTGGGCAATCAAACAGCAGCGTTTAAATGTCTGTATTTTTGCATATAATTTTGATACTGAAATGGTCGGTTTGGCGTATTGAAGGTCACACTTAAATGGTGCATAGTCGAGTACAATCAATCAGATACTTGCATAACAATGCATCAAGAACACAGGTTCCGTCGTGTTATTCCACAATGCTGCGCAAATAACATTTAACATGTCAATTAGGAAGTGACACAAAGTTAAAATATTTTTCAACAACTCAGAAAGTTTCTGTGGGTAATGACAAGAGACTCTTTAATAAGACCTCCAAAATTGATCTAAAAACAATTCTGTGTAACACTAAATTAAAATATTTATGACAAATATATATCGTGTTCAATTTGGCTTTATGGATATCAAAATCCCCAAGATACCGAGAAAGACTATGAAATGATACTACCAAAATACATGAGCAGGATACTGATTATCAGGCGTACACTTAATTCCTAGTCGCACAAGTTGCTTCCTAAACGTGAAAAGTAGTAATGTCTGTCTTATTAGTCCTTAAAGTATCACGAATAGGCATTTAACACGAGTTAGTCTTCGCACAAGGTCAAAAAACAATTATTTATAAATTATTTTTGAACAGCAAACAATATAAGCTTATGCTAAATTAATTAGTAAATGAAGCTAAAACTGTTAGCAAGTCGTCATTCATTGCATTGCTGCATTAGACTAGTAGATAGGTAAGACAGGAATTTGTGTGCGCAACTATATCGCCAACACTGGAAGTTAATTTTACTCTACGTTTCAGCTATATTACATCAACAAACTCAGTCGCGGAAGATTTTGATAAGGTCAAAATTGAATTCTCCACAAGATTTCCTCCTAAAACCTGTTTCAGCTCTGGATATACCCACGAAAAGGTTGAGGAATAAGATATTGTGATCTTCTCACTGTCTAAGACTGATGGGCGCCATTTATTCGAAACATCTGACTGAGATGCCAAAAAGGTTAATCCGCTTCTATTGTCGAGTGGAAGTTCAATGCTTACAAGTAATGAGCTGGAATTTGTTTGTCAGAGGTTCTTGGAGATGTATACGACAAAACACTTAATAGCAGCAGCAGCTCAAACCTTGCCCTCGCCTCCAAAGGAAATGACTAAATATGCTGCCATTAACCAAATATAGTTAAAGAAATGTGTATAAAATATAATATAAAGATGGATTAAGTGGTAGATATACAGAAACGCATAGTTGAGAGACTAGTAGAAAACCGATAGCACTACAGTAACTTCTAATAGAGAAATATTATCCGAGGCAAGGAAAGCTCATTTCGTTGCTCATTCTTATGTTTAAGCGAACTGATAAGTATGTAGTTCGAATCAAATTATAAAATATCATCAAACAAAAACAAATTTAAAAGCGAATTAGCTACCTAAAACTTCTAGCATCTCATGGGGCAGAAACTTTGCTCTGTTCAGCGCGATTTCGTCTGTCCAGTCAATTGCGAAAGAATCATCCAAAGATGGATAAATGATTTTCTAAGACATAAAAATTTGCCAAATTACTTTCTGAACCATCTTTTTCTCGAGTTGGTCATCAGCTGCGCAAATAACATTTAACATGTCAATTAGGAAGTGACACAAAGTTAAAATATTTTTCAACAACTCAGAAAGTTTCTGTGGGTAATGACAAGAGACTCTTTAATAAGACCTCCAAAATTGATCTAAAAACAATTCTGTGTAACACTAAATTAAAATATTTATGACAAATATATATCGTGTTCAATTTGGCTTTATGGATATCAAAATCCCCAAGATACCGAGAAAGACTATGAAATGATACTACCAAAATACATGAGCAGGATACTGATTATCAGGCGTACACTTAATTCCTAGTCGCACAAGTTGCTTCCTAAACGTGAAAAGTAGTAATGTCTGTCTTATTAGTCCTTAAAGTATCACGAATAGGCATTTAACACGAGTTAGTCTTCGCACAAGGTCAAAAAACAATTATTTATAAATTATTTTTGAACAGCAAACAATATAAGCTTATGCTAAATTAATTAGTAAATGAAGCTAAAACTGTTAGCAAGTCGTCATTCATTGCATTGCTGCATTAGACTAGTAGATAGGTAAGACAGGAATTTGTGTGCGCAACTATATCGCCAACACTGGAAGTTAATTTTACTCTACGTTTCAGCTATATTACATCAACAAACTCAGTCGCGGAAGATTTTGATAAGGTCAAAATTGAATTCTCCACAAGATTTCCTCCTAAAACCTGTTTCAGCTCTGGATATACCCACGAAAAGGTTGAGGAATAAGATATTGTGATCTTCTCACTGTCTAAGACTGATGGGCGCCATTTATTCGAAACATCTGACTGAGATGCCAAAAAGGTTAATCCGCTTCTATTGTCGAGTGGAAGTTCAATGCTTACAAGTAATGAGCTGGAATTTGTTTGTCAGAGGTTCTTGGAGATGTATACGACAAAACACTTAATAGCAGCAGCAGCTCAAACCTTGCCCTCGCCTCCAAAGGAAATGACTAAATATGCTGCCATTAACCAAATATAGTTAAAGAAATGTGTATAAAATATAATATAAAGATGGATTAAGTGGTAGATATACAGAAACGCATAGTTGAGAGACTAGTAGAAAACCGATAGCACTACAGTAACTTCTAATAGAGAAATATTATCCGAGGCAAGGAAAGCTCATTTCGTTGCTCATTCTTATGTTTAAGCGAACTGATAAGTATGTAGTTCGAATCAAATTATAAAATATCATCAAACAAAAACAAATTTAAAAGCGAATTAGCTACCTAAAACTTCTAGCATCTCATGGGGCAGAAACTTTGCTCTGTTCAGCGCGATTTCGTCTGTCCAGTCAATTGCGAAAGAATCATCCAAAGATGGATAAATGATTTTCTAAGACATAAAAATTTGCCAAATTACTTTCTGAACCATCTTTTTCTCGAGTTGGTCATCAGATTTGCTTGTGGTCGGAACTTCGCTGAAATCGAAAAAATAAAACTATATAAAATTGACGAGCAAAATTAATTGAAATATTTTAGATATACCACATTGATTACTTGGTTTCTAAGACTTGTGATTGACTTTGCACAGATGAAGGATACCGACAAAATATCTGAAATAACTACAAGGAATGAAGCTGGGAGCAATCTTGTTTTAGTCGCATAACGAATCAGATAATAGATGTACTCCACACAAATATATCCCAACTCGCAGAAAAGTTAAATTACCGCAAATGCTATGCCGTCATTTTAGTCTACAATTTACTGTCATTTTTATCCCGATTTCGCGCGTTTAAGTAAAATTATCAATTCCACGAATGAACTTTTTGATGATGAATCATTTAATGACAGAATTTCACAAATCTTTAAATGTAAAATTGCTATCACATTTTACTATAGAAAATATATTTGCAGCTTGATCGCTTACTGATTTAAGAACTACGACAACGATAAATGGATAACCTCTCACATAACAACTATTACTATTACGCTGATGATTTGATTCCTTCGATAGCCGTACTAGCACACACTAGCATCCGATAAGTTGAAAAGGAAGTATAATGTCGTCACTAGTTGTTCAGTACCAGTTCAGAATTCTCGCTTTCATAGAGATTAGTTTTTTATTTCACTTTGGGGCAACAAAACGTTATATTCAGTAAGCTTCATTTACTTCTCGCCTGGATACAAGGCTTTATGCGCCTTAGTTGAGAGTTCCGATTCTCCTTTGAAATACCTGTTATACTAGAAATCTGGTTTAACGATAACTATGAATAGGCAACCTAGAACCATTTTACTCGTATGAATCTGAATGTTATGCGGCAGTTATGAGCCATGTAGTGGTGGTAGATGTCCGCTAAAATCAATGCTAGAGTACTTTAACCACGTATTTCGCTGTATCTGCATGCGCCTCAGCCGATTTCTGTATAGACGACACCAAGGATGCTTTTTCCTTCAGTCTAGGGTCTCTATAAGTAGAGCAGTCTTAACGTAGAACGCTCTAAACTCATTGCGCAGTGATATGGGGTGAGCCATTTTCATAGTATATCAACAGTCTGACAACAGCAAAAGTATTGCCATTTATACATACTAACGCAATGTATATTCAAGGAAAGCAAAATTAGATATGCGGGCTTAACCTCTAGTAATCTCGCGTACATTTTACATGACTGTTAATGCCGGTTGCACAGACTCTATGCTGTCACGAACAATTACTTATTGCAAATTTCGCCACATGTATTTAAGTTTTACAATTAAACAATCATTGATAACTCAGGTGTTGATGATTTTTCAAATAAAATTTGCAATTTTTAAGTTAAAATTACCTAAAAAAATCGTGCACACCTAAGTCCATAAATGCATATCCACTAGTTCCGTTGACAGTTGCTGCAAAAAAAGAAATACTTAGCTGATTTTCATGTCGAATTTTGTGTATGGCAGAAGCAACTTCCCGCCAAAACTTCAACCAATTTGTGCATACATCTCTGGTCACTATCACGACATTATGTTCGCCGATTCTTTCTTCAATATTGTCTAAAATTTGACAAACCACTGGGCAGATACTGACTCGAGGATTAAGCTCTTTTATTCTTTCTGCAGCAGCTAGTGCTCGCTTTCATGTGCCTAAATAAACAATAAACGTACCTTTTCGCCAATACTTTTACAAGGCAATAAGAAATTTTCATGAACATCTTCATTGGACACAATTTCGTCATCCACTATCGTCAACGTGCTTATTCCGGCCAAAACTAAATTCTTTGCGATTTCAGCTGACAAACCAGACATGCCAAAAAGTAATATTTTCGAAGACCTCAATTTATTCTGAGCTTCATGTCCCCAAAGCCTTATTTGTCGGTCATACAGTTCAGCCTCTTCTTTCGAAAGACAATCATCAATAGCCATTGCACAAACTGAACAAATTTAAATATAACAATAATAAAATTATTGCTATTATAAAGGAGTACAAGCTTAACAAAACAACTGATGAAATGCGAACGCTGCGTAAACGCCCCGGCTTCAAGTAAATGCCGTACGACGTTACAAACTCGGTTAAGGTGCTCTGAATAGAGATTAGTTACTGATATGGGGGCCCTTAAGAGGGCCTTGGCGGCGTTCGCGTAAGTTATATATATGTAAGTTGATGTTCTGTTCCTTGGGTGGACTCTGGTTGTGGTTCCTGCTGTTGTTATCACATGTGGACAACTTGGTTGAAGTTCTGCATTAATTGGCTCGTCTTGCTGGCTGAAGTGCAACACG